>JASSUY010019351.1:0-12954 GCA_032466535.1 Forpus xanthops | reverse complement strand
ACCCCGCCAGGAATCCGAGTGAATGCAAGCTGTTGTCGAGAGGTAAAGTCGCTTATCAAAAAGCCTCTCCTTGTGCTGAGTGAGTCCAGATATTATACTAGTTGTGTTTTTTCAGCCCAGCCATAACCCTTTCCTAACACTCGTCTCTGTTGGCTTGCCTCTCCCCCTCCCCCCGTGGAAGGGGTGGGATGGGAACCTTGCTCGACTTCATTGTTCCAAATGTAAAAGCTATTTGCCCCAAAGTGTCTTCGCTGTCTTTCATAGCTAATTATAATAACTGTCAGATGTCTGGAAAGTCTGGGCTGCCCTTGCTGGCGGAGTTAAAGTTTGCCTTTATTTTTTTCCCCTTGGGGACAGATCAGGCCTGATTAGACACAGAGTACAAATAAAAGTGAACAACATACGTGTGTCGGGCTTTTTGTCTTTGTTTTTCTTTATGAACAAAGCAGCATGCTGGCTATGTCAGGAAGCAGTGTGGCATGCAGTGTGCATGCAGGCACTGCCTGGAGGATAACTCTTTCTTTTTTTCTTTTTTTTTCCTTTTTTTTTTAATTGAAGAATGCAAGAATTCTGTCTGAATTTGAATAACACTTTAGCTGCTTGTTCATCTCATAAGAAAAAGTAAACCACCGGTTCAGTTGCAGACAGCATTTTAATGATTTTGAGAGATTTGCTTTTCTGTGAGAAAATAAAAATAGACTCCATACTCACAGTTTTGCTGTGCTGTGCAGGTCGCTGTCTCCTCCTGCAGAGACAAGGAGGGTCGGAGGATGTCAAGAGTGCAGAATCCCAGTTTAATTTAGGAGAAATATTACAAATGCGCTTCCTGAAGTCGCCTGGAAGTCAGCCACTTGTGCTCAGACATCCCATTGCTGCTCTGCACGCTATACTATCTGCAGTTCTGAATTGAACTAAATACTGCCCATGTGAAAGACAGGGGAAACACAGTCATGTGGGACACACAAATCCACTCTATTGGCTCCGAAGGCACAACTTCAGCATTCTTGCATTTCCACCATTGGCTAACAGTTCAAGCTGAAAGAGTCTAGGTCCTCCTAGTGAGTCCGTTTTCCCTTTATGTGTGGAAGAATGACTGTAGGATTTTACAGTGACAGGATTAGTTAAGAAAGGGACTGAAGTCATCCCTTTGACTGAAGCTGGTGGGTGGGGATTGGAAGCTGTGCTTTTCTCAAGTCGACGTTTTTCCTTTTTCTGCCTGCGCTCTGGGTGTCAGGAAATGCTTGCAGTTAACTTGGGCAGCACAGAGAAACTGAAGTGACCCGGTTCAGGGCTAGGGACTTGACTTTTAAAGTAATGCAGTGCTACAGGTTGTACAATGATTTTTGCACTAATAACTCTATTTTGGCTGGCTAAAGTGTGGTTATTTTCTCCTTTGTAATTATGTTATTTTTAAACCCAGAAAGGGTTATATCAGTATCATATAACTGGAGCTGTTGCATCACACAAGCCAGACAAACAAATCCAGCAGTTCCAGTTAGCATAGGCTAATAATTTGAATGACAATAGAAAATAGATTTAACAGAACTATTGGATCTCTGGGGAATATACTGATGTGGTCATAATATTTTAAAAGAAGCAATAAATTCAATGAAAATCTACAATGTCAGATATTTGGATATTTTGAGAATAATGAAACTATAAGAATTAAATAGGAGGGAAAAAGATTGACTATTCCCTCTTTCGGTGTTCTGTCATTTGCCTGATTTAGTTATGCCAGCATGAGCAGTAATTTGAAACGGTACTCAGTCATGTGTGACATACTTCTCCAATTAACCCTCATTAAAAAGACCTTTCCCAAGTCCCATGTGCATGTTTTTCCAGAACTCTGGAAAGTGGAGGTATGACAGATTTGTCAGGGTTTGTGTCTGTTCTCCTTTCTGGGCAGGTTTAGTTTTTCTTCTCTGTTTCTAGGGCATTGTCTAGTGTAGCTAAATACCCTGATCATGTGGCTGCTGTTGGTGGACTGTTGAATTTAGGGCTTAATTTAGCAGTTGAAGGGCTTAACTATACTTAGAAGTCTACCATAATAATTTTTCTGAAATAGTAAATTCATTATATGCCTGTGCTGTACGCAAGGCCAAGCCCAAATGCACTGCTGGCATTTGTACCATGTGCAAGATCCTATTCAGCAACTTATGTCTGGCTCTGGGTGTCAGGACATCTTTTAGTTTCTACCAGTCAAGCTTGCTCAAACCACCTTAAAACAATACTTATTCCTTGTTAGAGTTCACCCTGTTAAGCTATTTATAGACTTTTATCATCACCTCAAAGACCACCCTTGTCATCACTTAACTGAACACCATATTCCAGGTGTAGCTGCATAAGATACGGGAACGTTCCTCCATGGCTTGTGACGTGGTGTCACTGCAGCAAATCAATACGTGTTTGCTCAATATGAGAGCAGGAAAAATATATATCTTAAATATATACTTGCACACTGGACAAAGAGCATTTCAAAGGTGATACATGTTCTGAGTTAAGGCAGCAGCCTTGCAAGGCCTCTTTGCTTGTGTTAAGTTGCAGAGCATTTATTTTTCTTTACCAGGCTCAATTAAAAATAATTAGAATATTAATATACAAAAGGTGGGGTTTGGTAGTGGTGGTGCTCTTTGGCTTTTTAATCTTAATGAAGGTAATTGTCTGGTTTGGATAAAATAAGGCTACAGCAGTAGCGTCAAAACTTTCTCTCCACCCTCCAAAAATGTTTTCAGCTCCACTAGGCTCTCCACATCTGGACTCCAGAACACTGAGGGGAGAGAACTGGAAACCCTGGGAGACATTTTCTTCTTTTGCAGCACTGGTGGTCTTCATAATTTTGGTTACTTTTTTTTTTTTTTTTGGTTTTCTTTAATTCAATTAAACTGGGAAGAAATACTAATAAAAGAAACCTTATTCCAGAGAGCTGTAAACTCTTTGGTTTTAAGACCAGTACATGGTCTCATCTTAAATATATCTTTGTCATGAATGTCAGTTTCTGATTTTAAAATGCTGAAAAGCTATTTAAAGAGAGGGAATAAACATCTGCATTCATTTAGTATTGTTTAGCTAGTTCCTCTAACAAATCATGAGCGAATTTCAGGAAAATTTAGGAAATCCGGAATAGTGATTATTTATCTGCGCTTCTTGAGCCATGAATCAAAGACTTAGGTGATACAAGCAGATCTTTTTTGACTCATAGCATTTAAGAGCCCAAATTAATACTCAGCATGGCTGTTGTCTGCAGAGAGAGAAGTGCACACTTACATGTATTCATGTATTTCAATGAACATCTTACGTTCCATAATATCTCAATTGAAAAGAAATTAAAAAGTTATGTTCACTCTCCTTGAAAAATAAACTACTGCTTTGTCTGTTATTGGTTACTAGAGAAGCTTTCATGACTGTATGAGACAAAGAATGAGAGCATCATAAAATTACCATGGTGTGGAAAATATCATTAATTTACAAATTAAAGCATCATTGTGATGACGCTTAAGATGTGAGCCAAGATGTTGCGTTGAGAACAGGGCTGGCTTAGAATGGAGACTGTACTGTTACTGCTATGTGTTCCTCTGTGATTCCATCCATTGCCAGACTTCTATTTATGGGTTTGAGTTTTTTTCTCTGATGTTCTAAGTGGTGAAGACATTCAACTTCTGCCTAATAGGGGTCCTGTTCCTAAGAATTTTCACTGTCCCATCCAGGAACTCTGGGAAAGCAGAGAGACAAGTGAAGCAAATTATAAATGGTTGTCACTACAATAGCTCTTCTTAATTCTTTGGAATTATTAGGAAGCATATGGTGAAAAGGGACAAAAGTAGGATGGGCCTTTGTTCACTTATATGGAGTGCATTCCCAAACAACTTTACAAAAAAACAAGTGATTTTTTTTTTTTTCCTTGTGTAAATCTAAGCTCAATGACTGTTTGGGGCGAAGGAGGAGATTTGCCTCTTGGCTTCTTTTTAGGAATGTGTGATACATTTATAAAGGCAAAAATCAGATAAATTTATTTCAGAAGCTGCTTAAAATAAAGACACTTACGCAGCTTGCATGTTGATGTGTTGTGTTATATAAATGAATTCTTCTGAAAACATTTTAACCGTTTCCTCAGAAAATCAAACGCAATTCTGTTGTGTGTGATGTAGATTTCATGTTGCTCAGCACTTTTAAGCCTTTCCATTTTTCTTTCTGTGGAAAATAATTGAACTTTTACTGTATAGATTTGCTTGCAACTTTGCCAGAGAATTCTTGCTGTTCTATACACCTTTGCTTTTTATAATTCAGCAGTAGGTGGTATCTGCTGAAGTTTAAATCTTACATTAGTCACTGCTAGTAAAATCCCTCAATGTTAGTAATGCATAAGAAAGGAAGAAATCAGTCAAAATCCAAATCAGAAGATACTGGAGAAGCTGAAAAAGGCAGAGAAGAAGCAAAATAATTGAAAATCTTTGAGGGCAAGCGAGTGGACAAAGGGCACCCAAAAGCCATTTCAAGGAGAGGCATTACCAGAGCCTGGGAGCATGCACATCATTTGCAGTGTGTGCATGTGTGCATTTGTCCTGGAAATGGTTTTATGCCCTAGTGAATAACAAGCCTAAGCTAACGTAAGGAGGTTTTCAAATGCATTTTGCATGGGAGGATCGTTAAGCAAGGTTTGTTACTGCATCTAAACAGGTGAAACTAGCTGAGATGCTAAGTCATCTGTGCTGCACGTGGATCAACTGACCAGGTTGTGGTATCTCCCATTTACAGAAAGGAAAATCACCAGCGAAGTTGTCAGTATCATAACTGATTTTATGAGGCTTTCTGGAGTTTGCTTTGTTTGTAGAGTTTTTTTTCCAACCTAGTCTTTTTTTTATACCTCTGTTTCTTCTGTTTCAGTAGAAAAAGTGAATGAAACTATATGAGATACAGGGAGGATTTTCAGCAGAGAGGAAGCTAATATCCAATAACTACTGAAAGTCAGAACTTATTCCTGTTTTCATTGCATGATCTGTTTAAGGCCTACTTTTGGTGGATAGTTTAGGTAATCTAGATGTAATATAACTGCTACAAAAACTATATCAAATTCAGTGACTTCTTGAAATTAATGTATTAAAATTCCTGTATACTTTGAGCTATTGCTCATTTTACATTTATAAACCTGACGTTGGTTACAGGACTGTTGGTGAGGAACTCAGATCTCATCAACATCTCATTCAGATGAAATGATAACATCAGGAAAAACACAGGATTTTCATCTAATTGATACTAAAATGTTTACAAGTTTATACAAGTGAATATTAATTTGTTAACAATTGTATTTGTTTTATCAAGAAGTTTTCTTCTTAATGTTATGTACATAGTGGATTGGTAACTGCAGTATTATTCAGATGAAATTGTGATGCAAACATTTGAAAGCTTGGCTAAATTTAGGGTGCCATAAAATTATGACGTCCATAACGATCTGATCAGTAAAGCTAGTTATCAGCTATGCTTTTAAGCTGACATACCTCAAGTTTAAGATAAAATCCTCTGTTACCATTAAGGTACTATTGAAATGAAAGATACTTGCACAATTTTTATATCACATCTGCATATTCCAGGAAGTCTAATGATTTCTTTTAAATGATACTCCTTTTATTTATTTACTTATTTTTCCTTTGTGGCTTTTTTTCTTAATTCCTCTTCCCCCCCCCCCCCCTCCCTTTTATACTTTTTCTTTGGTCACCTTTTCCCCTGAACTCATTTCATGATAAACTGATTTCCCTCAAATACATAGGCCTGAAACTCAGCTGGCCCACTTTTCACAACAGCAAAAACAATCGACTTTGTAGGGGCAGTCTTATTTGGTGTCAGCAACTGGTCTTTTTTTCTTTAGAGTACTTTTACAGGTTACACAGCTTTTTCTGCTTTCAAGTAAGTTCTTTCCCAATTTAACCATAATAATACATAAGCATATGTATTTTATAAATTTTCTATCAAACTGCCACTTCCTCATAGAAGCCTGCAACTGGCATTTTATATTCTAATTTCCTCTCTTGCAAGATATTCTCTTGGATTCAAAATCTGAAACATATCAATATTTTGTGTTATTCAGTATTTAGTGAAGAATGATAGCATTTAGCAGTGCATGGTTTGAATGTTGAAGTCTTTGATCCAAAAGCCATGGGAGGTCTAGTTTTGAATATTTTTTTATTTAATATACGATTCCTTGGAATAAATTCTCTCCCTCTTCACTCAGGAAATAGATAAATGTATTTTCCACTATATGTAACAAAATTTAATAGAGTAATCCTTCCATTGTCCTACCTCTATAGTACTGTCAGCAACAGAATTACAATGTTCTTGGAGAGATTAAAGCATTGCAAGGAAACACATCATTAACACTTGCAGCATTTTCTTTGTTATATATTAAAGTTAAAATATATTACAAGTTTTTTTTTTCAAAGTCAACTTTTGCTTGGGACCACTATAATGCATCTGGGAAATGCTTTCTTTTTCAATAATTTTGATGTAAAGAGATCTGCCACTTCTTGATTCATTATTTCTGTGGGATATCTCAGTCTTTAAGGGTTAGACAGTAACTAGTTTGTCCCATTTCTGTTCCAATTTTGGGTGGTCCTAAACCAAGGTAGGTTCAAAAGGATTTTTTTTTTAAGCATCTGCCCTCCACATTTTACTCCTTAATGAAATAATTTATTTTGTTCTTTTCTTCAAGGGAGTTAATACTGCATAAATGCAAGGCTAATACCATAGATTTCCTGCAAGAAGCCAGACCTGTTACTTTAAGGATGTGCACTTCTCCTCTAGTAGCTTATAAAAATTTAAATTAAAAGGATTCAATAATTTAAGCAGAATAGTTTAGTGACTGAATATTGAAGAACAGAAGAGTTTGAAATTGCCAGCAAAACACTAGACATTTCAGAGAATATAGTTCAATACTGCCTTCAGGCACTGATCCTTGCTAGGTGCATGCAGGGTAGAGGTGCTTTCAGAAATAGATTATTAGTTGAAAAGAACTGCTATTTTAGTAATGACTTTTAATCTTTAATTATATATTCATTATATATTCTATATTGATTAATGAATTTATTATACACTAAAGACCACATAATTCGTTTAACAAGAGTGTTTTGATCTTAGTTAAAAAATAAGTTGTTAGAGGGAAGAAAGGTGGAAAGGCAGAGGGGAAATCAATTCAAACTGCACTTGTTCAAATAATTACAGTCACCAAAGTATTCTCACACGTTTGTTTGATTCTCGTATGGGAATGAAATCCTACTCTGAGCCTTCTTAAATATCCGCTTACTTTAAGTAATTTCTATAGTGTTGGTTTTGGGTTTTGTTTGGTTTTTTTTGTTGTTTTTGTGTTTGGTTTGTTTTTTTTTGGGAGGGGTGGGTAATATTTTTTCTAAGTATAGCCAACATGATGGTATCTAAACAATCTATTACTGCATCCCCTGATCTATTCCTTTTGTGTCTTCTCACTGTTTAATTATGGACCTCATTTGTGTTATATCACAATATAAACTGGAAGCTTCTTGCTTGAGGGACCTTGACTGAGATTCTGACCTTAGTGAAATCAAGGAGGAAAGTGGGTTTCAGTGTCTTAAGTGGCTACCAGGATTTCACCCCTGCTTTTATTCAGGACACCTCTGGACAAAGAGAACAAGAATGAAGTGCTTGAGTATTAAGCCAGTTATCTCTTTTAATTAGGATGTGTATAGAGAACTCTTAAACTGAAGAAAGGGTGAAATCTGCTGAATAAATTATTCACAGTAAATACTCCACCCAGCTCTAGTTCTGACAGAGATAAAGCTGCAGTGGCATCAAAGTGTCTGTTCTTAGAGGGTGTTGTTCTGACACAGATGTCAAACGACAAATCAACATGAGGTGAACAGATGAGTCTTATTCCCTGCCTTGCTCAGCTGGGGAGATCACTAAGGGTGGTCAAATAGGCTCCAACAATACTTTTGGAGAGTCCTTTAGCTGTAAAAGATAAATAAAACTGGCCAGGAGGTAACTTCTGTAATTCCTTAAATCTGCTTTGCAGATATCATGGAGGGTAGAATACAAATAGCTTGTGAGCTTTTCACCACAGCATGGAGGGAAATCAGTAAGATCTTGTGTGTACCTCCTATAAGAGTTAGAAGAGACCTGCAAACTTAAACCTGTTTTTCTATCAGTGAAATGGGAGTTGCTGAAAAGGAGTTCAGCTGCAGTTCATTTCATCAGTACTAACTTTACCTCCATGTTCTTTGCTGGTTTCTGGTAAGAAATCTTTAGACTAGATGACACTGATGGAAGTTACTGAAGATGTTAGGAATAAAGAGGTATTTAAAACCTGTTCTGGGGAAAATGCTCTGACCATTCCTTGTTTTGCAAAATGCCACGAAAATTATAGTTTCCTTTGGGTTTCTGTTGCCCTGTACCATTCCTGCATCACCTGTGGAGTAACTTCATATTCTTAGCCTATTTTCCATAAAATTGAGTGCTTAATTGGAGAAAACCAAAACCATTGGATAAACGGTGGTTTAAACATTTCTTCAGGACAGGCATGTAGGAAAGGGTCTCATTCATTATATTTATTATCCATGTAGGGCTTTGGTAGAACCGTGTAAGCGTATGATGATAGAACAGTCCTGTCTACATGCAGAACCTGATGTGGTAGCTGGGTGCCATGGAGTCAGGCAGTAGTAGCTTCAGCTCTGAAGCCACAGAAAGGAAACCAGAGAATTCAGATTGGATGTCTCTCTAGCAATCAAGCTGTCATTCATACATTTTAAATAGCATAATAATGATATAGGTGAATTTCAGCTAAAAAATCTCTTTACAGAAAGAGGTTTTACTTTGAGTAATAAAACAGGCTTCTAGAAAAAAAATCTTTAACTTCTCAAAAACAAACCCAAAATAATAAAGAAGTAAGTACCTTTTCCTGCTTTTTTCCCCTCCTTCTGTGAGACAGCACTGCCTTTACAGTCTGTCCTGAATGCCGTATTTCAAGCCATGATTTAAAAATCAGTGTAATTTTGTATCAGATTTTAATGCCTTTTTAGGAACTGTTTACAGTCCTTTGACATACTGAAAATCCTTATTTTACAGTGATACATTTTCACAGAGTAAAGATGTTAATTAATGTATAAGGTATCTTGGGTAAATTTCTGTAGCTTTTTAATTCCAGTATGCTAAAATTGGTAAAAAAGAGTATCCTTCACAACAGTAGAATTCTACTAAAGATTATCATATTGTTAAGAACTGTACATCGTAGGCAAACAATTCATGTAGAAATATGTGCTTGTTCCTTTGAGAGAGGTGAATAGATAAACTGTCCAAGGTACAGGGAAATAGAGCATGGATAATGCGGGTTTGAGATATTCTGTTGCTTAAGTGATGCATTAAATCAATATTCTGCAAAGCTTTTTCTTGTTAAGTTATTTACTTGGCTGCTGTCACAATTCACCATTTAGGTCATCGTCTTCTGAAAAAAATATATTTTCTTGTGGCCTAATTTAACTTTATCTAATACTTCAATTCCTCAAGTAATGAAACTTTTTAAAATGCTGAAATGATAGCACTGTTGCAATGCCAATATTTACATGGAAATTCCTTACTTTGTTAACAGGCTAAGGAAAGAATTGACTTTCAAGTGAATTATTAGTTTATCTGCATGAAAATCTATTACTACAGTTGAATAGGTGAAGGAATGAAAAGTGATGCTGATAAATAGGGGAAATTCTTGAAGTTCTGCAAAGAGAATACTGAAAAGGGGAAGACAAGTGTGGTTTTTTCTTCAGCTATTTTAATATTTACATATATCTGCATAAATGGAATCTCAGAAGTTGCTTCTTACTAACAGCCAATATAACTGTACAAAAATAATTACAGAGATAATCAGTGCTTTGTGTAATAGGAGCCCAAGGTGTGCACTCATAAGAGGTACTTCAGGGAAACCTTCATCCTCCATCATTCATAATGCCTGAGCAAGAGTCACAGAGCTTCAGCACCCTGGAGGTATTTTGCTTGTCAAAAGCAAAAGAAAGGGCAAATTCTGGATCATGAATCACCTCTCTTGTGCTAAGATCTTACAGAGCTTCAGATAACAAAATCATTTTAAACCAAGCAATTTATACAATTTTCTTTTTCCTTTAATCAAGATTCAGAAGGGTAAGATCACTCACTTCCCTTTGTAAACTGTCTTAATGGTCTATCATCTATACAGTGCTGTCTGTGAGATACCGTTTACATAACATGTAATTAGTCACAGTGTCTAGGCAGGCATGTGACTGCATCTGTCCTTCAGGTTCAGATGATGTTTCAGTATTTTTTAAAGCATTTTTGAAGGTGCTGTGAGTGAAAGCCACAGGCTCCCTTGAGTTTTGTTTTAGTGTCTTTGTTTTGTTGTATATTTTTCTTTCTAATCGGTTTATTTTAAGCTAGACCAAGAAACAAGCTTCCAAAGAGAATTTCCTCATCCTTGTTAGGTTATTTTAGAAATATGGGTGTTCAAATAAAGCAGTCAAGTAAATGTGTGTGTGTGGGGGGGTGGAGTTAGGTGGAGGAGACTGCAAAGATTATGATTGATTATTTAAGAAGGCAGAAGAATTAATTTGAATCATAAGGAAAATAAAATTGCTAAGTACTGAAGCTTGTAGAGGAGAGAGCTTGGGAATGCCTGTGTTCCTTGTCTATTTCCAAAGGGATGAGATAGGTTTTCCATCTAATCTGAATGTAGAAATACCAAATTCTTAATGTTAGGAAAAGAAGTGCTTTTTTGTACAATGTATGATTAAATTGTGGAAGATTCATAGGTTAGACCTGTTTCTCAATTATTGATAAGGACACTTTTGATGCTCTTCAGTTTTATTCTTCATTCATAGTCTCTCCCACCCCCCCATCAAGTTTTGTTAATCTACTTCTATGGCACTTTTTTCATGTACCTTTCCCAGTTGGAGGGAACTGAATGAAAAAAAAACCATCTACTGTCTTACTATCTACTGTTTTACTATCTACATGGCTTCAAATTGCGGAATCTTTTCAAGAATATGCACTGATAGGGCAGCAGAGTTATATTTCACCAGTGCTCTGAAAGGTTGTTATGTGGTCGTTTGGAAAACAAACACAATGCACTGACATGTTATGGAAAAAAAAAAAGATAGATCTTGTTAATGTTGCTTATAAAAGAACATTTTGCCACGTATCACTTTCCATAAAGAAAGCCACCACTTTTTTCTCATTCTTCATAACAGGTGGAAAGGGAAATAAGTCTGTTCCTGAAGTCTGATTAATAGAATTTCAACTATGTAAGCCACTGCACTCAGTGAAGGCAATAGTGAAAAAAAAATGATCTGAAGTTAATTAAACAGAATTCAGATTAATAAATATATAAATAAATATCACACATTAAATAAAAATGGCCTTTAATTTTGTTTCTCCCTGTAACAACATTTATTATGCTTTTTATAATATGTATTCTATTGTATTTTTATTGATGCATGTCATACGCAGTGAAATGTATCTGTAGTATGACTATCAAAGCAGTGGAGGCTCCATTTCCTAACTAGACAAAACACCTAAGCTGCATGAAGCAACAGGCTTTGTAATCAAAGTAATTGTAGGATAGGTACTATGGCTACTCAAATGTTACAAGAAACTGAATCCCATGTCAAACCAAAAGCTTTTAGTATGTTCTTAGTGGGCTAAGAGCACAGGCAGATGCTATCGCTGACATGGAACAAAATACACCAGACAAAAAATGATGGAATAGCTGAACTGCTGAGAACAAGCAGTTCTGAGGAATGAAAAATTCAACAAGTCCAAAAATGTAAAGTGCTGACCCCCATCGACCCCAACAAGTTGTTAATTAGCAGAGGATTAACACCCTTTTCATGTGGTGGCAATCACTAGAAAATAATGTGCATGCATCAGAGAACTTGAGGGTCTAACAAAAGATTAAACACAAAGATTCTGTGGATTATAAAAGTGGAAGCTGGAAGGGGCACAGCACTGTCCAGTTTGCAATTTTTAACAAATGATCAATACCTTTGGAAATAAAATATTTTGGAAAAAAGAAAAATGACACTTAGAAAAACCACCACACCCTTTTTCTATTGCATTTGTTTCTCATTTCAGTGTCTTTAACATTTTATATCAAAACTTATTAGGAAGAAACCTGGACACATTTCAAATCTTGCCAATTTATTATAAGGTGAGCAGTAAGGAAGTATTATTTCTGAAATGAATTTTCCAAAAAGGGCATTAAAAAGTTTAATTCCTGTTTTCTATAGCTAAGGACACCAGCTTATTCGGTAGTCTACATAAAACCTTGACCTGAGATGAATACTGCAAAACAAAAAAAAACCGAAAACTAGAATCCCCTCATTCTTTCCATTACGAATTTAGTTTCGTCTGATGAGGGTTCCACTGTGTTTTGTATTAGATGACCTGTGAGGAGTAGCAGCAGCCTACAGCATTTTGGATGTTAGCATGCATGGGAGTCGTGTTGTGAACCGCTGGTGCAGGGATGGGGAGCAGCAGAGGGTGGAAGAGCCGCAGACCCAGCACGGCCATCGCACGGCCTCCTCGAGGCCCTCTGCTCTGCAGCCCCTGACTGTGTCAAGGGTCAGACGAGCAGCACTCAGGAGCCCTCGGTGCATCTGTGACGTGAGGGAAAGCAAACTGAGCAGCCAGAGTCAGTGTTAGCAGGCCATTGACGAGATCCGAGCAGTTAAAGGCTTAAATTGCAATGCCTTGCCATTTTGGTTGACAAGGATTGAAACCGTACTAGCAAACAGAAGCAGAAATAAGGAATTTTGGAGACTTCTGCAATTGCCACAAGTCTGTGTTTTTCTAATAGTTTTGTATGCAATGCAATTTCAGGGTAATGGGTTCAATCTTGAACAGGGAAAGTTTAGATTGGATCTGAGGAAGAAATTCTTACTGTAAGGGTGGTGAGGCACTGGAATGGGTTGCCCA
>JASSUY010019350.1:29545-47274 GCA_032466535.1 Forpus xanthops | reverse complement strand
CGTAAAGTGGGGGGGAAAAGAAGGTTGGGAGGAGTGAGTGGGCAGGCAGATTGATTTACGCCTCAAACCACGACAGCTGTTGAGATGAGTTTCTGCATCTTTCTGTGACTGTCAGTGATACATACAGTTTTCAGCAGTGTTACTTAAATATGTAGTGTACTTCTATGCCTAGAAAGGTTCTTAAACAGACTAACTTTACTGACATAAAACACAGAGCTAATGTTTTTCTGCTACAAACTTGGGAAATTTGTTTTCTACAATTCAATTCTGACACCATTTATCAGTAGCTGTTTAATTTTTAGCAGTTGTGGGGGTTTTATAGTCCTAATATAGACAAATGTTGGTCAAGAGATGAAAACAAAGGCCTGGGAACAACAGGTCTTAAATTATTGGTTATAACATTACATGGAGTGTGACCTAAAGCAAATTGATAGCCTCTGTTACTGCATGGTGAATCAAGTTAATTTTCACGTTTCAGGCAAAACTAAAGCAATTTCGCAGTGAAAACCATATCCTCAAGCAGAAGTCTTATACACATAAAGCAATTAACTTTAGATAATTCTTAAATATTTCCATAAAACTGATGTCTTAAAAAATCTTAAAAATCTGTTTCAGAAATGGCAAACTTTCTAAAAAAGCAGCTTTCTGTCATGAAGAAATAACTAGACAAAATATGGTAATTATGTTGGAACTTTCCTTGAAAACAAGAAGGCTACTGAGATACTGGAAGTATAGAAAAACAGGAAATATTCTGTGTCAGAATTCTGAATAAAATACTCTGTTTCTTTCTGGAAAAATTGAAATTTAAAAAACAAATTTAACAAATTTTAACAAAAAGGAAAAAAATCTGTCATAGAAAATTTAATCTCTGACTTTTCATGCTAGCTGAGCATTATTAGGCATTACTGGTAATGCAAAACATCATGCTGCCCAAATGTTCAAGCTTCTAAGTAATTGTAATTGGTGATAATGAACAGTCTGCCAGTCTTACTGATTTCCGCTAGACACTGAGATGAGTAAGGTAAATGGTTAATACTCATAACCTGCAAATCATAATGATTATGACAGTGCTCTGCCTTTTAATAGCTCTAGTGAAAGCAAAGGAGGAAAGAATAATCTAAGATCATAATTATGCACACTTTAACCTTTGGCTTAATGATAACCACAATCACTTTATACTGTCTTAACAATTTTGGGGTAATTATGCACTTCATAATGCACATAATTGAGCAAATGAAGATGCAGACATACATATTTGGGGATGGTAGAGGTCTTTTTGAAGACCTCTTATCGCTAATTAGTCTTAATTGTTTTAAGGCTAATCCCATGCAGACTTGTACAATTCTGGGAGTAATATATAGTTCAAACTAAAATGAGTATTTGGGATGAGAACTGCCTGAGCTGTATAATGCAATGGTGGGAGAAAAAAGGAAACTAATATAGTGAAAGCAAGTATATGTAAATCCCAGATTAGAGGTCATATTCCACAATAATACACACATGAGGAGTCTTGAAGTAAGGAAAAGAGCAGAATGTCAGGTTTTCTATTCCTAACCCCAAGCTGCGGCACTTACACCTACGCTTGTGTTTCTTTAGCTTCTGTGTCTCTTTCTATTGCCTTCCCTGTCTTTGACTCATAATATTAGCTTCCATAATAATCAAAGAAAAATATTCTGCAGCTGCTATGGAAGGAGAAAAAGAAATTATATATACCCACTGTCCTCCCAAGATAAGTTTTTTTTTTTTTGTCCGCACTTCTCACTCCAGCAGTTAGAGCAAACTTAGGTTATAGGTATGGGAAGACTTAATTGCTCTACTAGAAACACAATTAAAAACTCAATTTCCCATTTAAAGCCCATCTGAATAAACTCACAAGGTAAGACACCACTCAAGTCAAAAGAAAGTTCAGCTCTGTATGCCTATGTGGTGCAGCTTCTGTGTTGCAACAAAGCTATTGAGTAATTGGCTTTGAATACTTTGCAAGTGAACATATGGAGGACAAATTGAGCAATTAAGAGGTTGTCAGAACAGTGAATTTACTAACTTGTTAAACAACTTTACATTGAAGGCAGAAAAGCATGGCGCTGTTTCATAGAGGAAGAAGTGATCTTCATACTGGTGTCTTCAGTTCTACTTTGTGGCATACTGACGTAGCTTATTGAAATAGTATAGGTGATTTCATTGAGAAACGATTTTTTTTTTTTTTTTTTTTTGAGCTTATAAGTTAACTGACATCTTAAGCAGTTACTTCAACAGGTGTCTTCATATCTTTCAGAAGTTATTCATCTCAACTCAAAACTTACATTGATAGACATGAGATATTTGTCCTCTGATGCCAACCTACTGTTTGGAAAGTGGATTTTTCCCCTTAAGAAATTACGTTTTTCTTTTCCACACAGTTTCTGGCCAGGAATTTGTTATTCTTGGTTCATGATGTTCTATGTAGCAGGCCTAGACTGTAATGACCAGCTTGTTTTCATGCCATTGTTACTGATTCTGTGAGTAGGAAGGAGGTATGGAAGTGAAATAAGTCATCTGCTACAGCCTTTTAGAGTTACCTTTACTGGTGCAAATTATTTCTAGCAGAGAATATTTATTCTTTTTGTCTGTTGTTTTGCCCTCTGTTGGAGGGGAAGGACTTGTTAGCTTTCACAGCTGGGAATGTGTAATTGAATAGCTCTGCAAGAATGCTGTGTGATGCTTGCAGATATTTTTACTCCTTGCCCCTCAACAGAAGGATCCGGATAGACATATTTTCTGATAACTGGCTGGTTGTTCAGGTTTTGCTTAGTTGTTTTTTTTTTTTTTTTTTTTTTTGTTTGTTGTTGGCTTTTTTTTTTTTCTGGTTTTGCTATTTTGAGTCTTATTTAGGAAAATTTGCAGCTTTGAGAAAATAAGCAGAACCAGCTTATTTTATATTCCTACTTCTTTTGCGTTTTAGAGCTGAAGTCAGTGCTGAGCAGATTAAAATCGAAGTGTATAATTTGCTGCTTATTGAATTTCAGGGAAAACTTTATGGTAACAGTTAATTTTGAAAATGTCTGGCGATAGCTGTAGCTGATATCTACAGGCCTAAATTAAATAAAGGGGGTTGTGGGACAATTGAAAATGGTAGCTTGCAATGCTGATATACTCAGATTGCTTGAATTAGACTGTTCAGGAAGAACTTTTCAAAAGCAGCCTTAGAGCTACATGGAACTGAAGGGCATATGTCTGCGTTCTTGGATGCTACGGAGTTTTGTTTCTTCAGCCAAGAGAAGTTTCTATTCCCTTGTACACCCCTCTTCGCCCTCTTCCTCCATATGGTTCATCACTTAAAAAAGCTGCATAGGTTTTATGAATCCCATGGAAAACAATGAAAAGAGAATGCAGTAATATTGTTCAGTCCCCGACCTGAAACAAGGACTGAATGTGTAAGATACTAAACTGTTATCGAGCTTATAATTTTTGGAACATTGTGAGCTGACTAAGAGTGTTCTAACATACCTGTGTAAAATTTCATACAATTAAAAAAACGTAGGTAGATATATTTATTTTCATGTCACTATAAAGGAAAAGAGATTACAGCCTCAATAAAGAAGGTAAAGTTTAGCATTTACAGGTCGCTAAAAACTCCAGCAAGAAAAAATAGCATTGAATGTTCTTTCCCTATCTAACATTTAGCCCCAAAGCGTAATTAGTTTATCATTTCTGTATGCTCAGGTTGCTCTGTACCTCATTTAGAGTTCTGTGGAATTGTATTGTAAAGGTACAGAATTCATACGCAAATTAAAATATTATATTAAAGGCAGTTTTTAATGCAAAGACAAAGCAATTCAAGGTAGTAGAGGCCTGCACTTAATAGCTGCTTACATGAAATTATGTTCTCTCACTTGTCTGAGAGTCACAGCTTTTTCTCTATAAATACACATGGAGTCATAGCAAATTTTTCTCAATATTTTTCTAGGAGTCATTTTGCAAGAAGATGATGTGGAGTGGTTGATAACTCACCAAAATAAAATTAACAGCTCTTACAGGGTATGCAAAAACCACAAAGGGTACACTTTATTCTACATGTCACGCAAAAGGTCAACTAACTTTTATGGTCTTTTGTTTGACTTGCTTAAAAAAACCTACCTTAATTGTCCAACAGACGAATCCAGGAACGGGATAGACAGCGGCTCGATCGAGTGCAACCAGAAGAAGAACTTCAATGGCAAAAAAAAATTCAAGAAGATGAAAAGCAAAAAAGGGAAGAAATAACCAAGAAGAAGGAAAGTGACGATAAGGGGAAACAGGAAATGCAAGAGAAACTGAGCAAGCTTTTCCAAGCACATCAAGAGCCAATCAAGCCTGCTGTCCAGGCTCCTTGGTCAAATGCAGGTAGAATAAAAAATTCAAGAAATGATGTTGCACGTGCCTCTTGAACAATTCTTTTCTGTTTTGTCTTCCTATTTCATGAAATACAGAAGAATATTATGGTTCAGGATTGGATTGATAGTCTTATTAAAGTAGATCATGTATGGATTGAGTTCTAGACTCCAAGAGGTTTTTCTTTTAGGCTTCACTACTCTTCCTAAAAGGATAATTTTTAGCAGTGTAAAGCACAGCTGATGACACTCAATGCCAGCTGAAGAGAGAATCTTAGCTGAAATTGTAAGATCTTGATTCAATATGTCAAAAATTATTTCTGTATTTTTCTTTACAATTTTTTGTTATGCACACAATCACTGTCAGCTAAGAGCTTTTTCTTTTCATTTTAACCGAATTTTTGCCTGTATTGGGAATCAGGGCGGGCCCTTGAGCGGCTTTGATACATACACTAAAGAACTGACTGGAGATGTGATCTTTGTTTAAATGTTTGATAAAATATTGCATTAAGGAAAAAATGCCTTTTATCTTTTAGCCCAAATCTGGAATTGTCAATCTAATATGTCCTCTTGCTACGTTTTATTTGTGCAGAGTGGCAGAGGGCACTTTTGTGACCAAATAGGCAAAATAGGAAGTGCATTATACAAAAGCAATTTATCTTGTATCTTTGAAAGGTTTCTGTGTTCTTCTTTTTCTAATGATGCATCTTTAGCAAGTAATTTATTTTTTTTTAAACCATCATCTATAAGTGACCGCTTTTCAGGTAATCTGTATGAGGACATATCGAAACATTTTTCTTGGAAGCATAGTCAGGCTGCAAATGAAGCTGCTACACCAGCAGGCTCTAAAAGTATTTGGGTTACCATTGATAAATGCAAGAACATCACTGAATTGAACCCACGGCTGATCAGATTTAACTACAAAATCACAGAAACATTTCAGAAGTTATGTATTTTCCATCAGAAGTACACCACTCTTTCTCTGAAAATAGCTGTATATGTCATAACAGTTAAAATATAGCAATGTTTTACCTGATCTTTAGAAGAGAAAATAGTAAAAGTTGTATTTTAAATGATTCATCTTCATATTTCCCCTTGTGTAAAAGAGGAATAATGTACTTCCTACAGACAAAGTAAAGTTTGTTAATTTTTGTCTCCACTTTCACCTAATTTTTCAAATATTTAAATATATTATGTTTTGTTTTGTTTTTATTGTGTCTGTGCATTTTTTTCCTTTGCTCAGAAAAAGCTCCTCTAACCATTTCTGCTCAGGAGGATGTAAAAATAGTTTATTATAGAGCACTGTATCCTTTTGAATCAAGAAGCCACGATGAAATCAGTATTCAGCCTGGCGACATAGTCATGGTAAGAAGGGGTTATGATATTACTTGATACAAAAGTTTTTGTGCTTGTGTGATTGAAATGACATCTATGACAAGATTTTTTACAGAGCTGAGAAAAATATTTCAGTGAATACTGAAATCATGTTATATGACAAGTAACCCTACTATAATAATGGATTGCTTCTTATAGTTCATTATCAGTGTAAAGTTTAAATAATTTATGAGTATACTGTATCAGTTTCAGCATGCTGAACTGTATGTGTCTGTCAGTAGGTTTAAAAATGTTCCTATACAGAAGTTATCTCAGTGAGAGGTTTCTTGTCTTCCAATGTACCTAAGAAACAAAGTTACTGTTATTTTCTATTGAAAAAGTGCTGTTATGTGTGGAAATCAAAAACTGGCTTTGATAAAGTATGGTTCTAATAAGAAATCTACCTTTTATAAGAATAGGACAAGAGCAGTGTAAAATTTCTTATTTGGAAAATTGGCTTTATTAAGAGAATGTGATATTCAGTGTAATACTGTGTGAAACAGTTATGCAAAACCGCAAGCTGGCTACTCTTAATGGTCACATCAATGTTAACATAGTCTTTGTATGGTAGTGATACTTCTTCAGCAATACTGCAAATCCTTGTACAGCTCTTGGTGACAACATTAGATGTAATGATCTCTTATAATTGTAGCTTGGAATTGTTTGTATGATAATTTACTTTTTTTTTTTTTTTTTAATCTATTTAGCTCTTATGAGATGCTTTTAAATTCCTTTTAAAGAACATACCCAATAAATAAAATCACATTTCTAAAAATGGAAACTTCAAAACCTAAAAATTTGGTTGCAGGTGTGTTGACACAGAGTAATTTCCTTTACTTTTTATAAGTAGCTCTTGAGATACAGGGATATGACCAGCAGTTCTGGTGTTAATGACTGCAGTTACTGAATGTAGATATTAATATTAATAAATTAAGAGTATGATCTTAGCATACATATACCTGCTTACAATGAAAATTCATAGGTTAACTGTTAAATTATATCTTATTCACTGATATGATTATCAGTGGGAAATTATTTTCATTATAGTGTCTACCCAACAGAATAGAAGTTAAGAGCTATTGCATTTTGGCGCAGTTCAGAAAAAGTGGACTTGGGAGAAAATACACTTTGTAGACTCTCATAAGTTTTAATGGTAACTATTTTATTTTGGTTTCTTTTTAACGTGTGTATTCTGGGGAGATGAGCCTTCATCTCAGCCTTTTTATTTTAATTGTTTGGTTTGTGATACAAGAATCTGCTTTAGAAAATAAAAGCCAAATCCTGGATTAGTTGCACTACTGAATGACTCGGGAAGAGACCCAGTGCCGTTTATTCTAAGTTACAGTGCAATGTGCTGGTAATTATTCTGCATCAAGTAATAGTATTGGTCAGTCAGCTGTTAAATGAGAGAGGAGGCAGGTATGTGGATCCCATTAGGCTATTAAAAAGTGTGTTAGAAATCTTCGGAAACAGATTATAGCCTAGGCATGTCAAGTATTCTGTTTTTTTTTTTTCTTGAGGAAGAGCAATCACTGGTATTAAGTAGACTTGCAGGGAAATAACATAATTTGCCAAAAAATTTATGCTTTTTAAGGAGCATTTCACATGTTTTAGAGAGTCTCAGGTAATCAGAATCTTTTTGTTTGTTATTTTTGGACTTTATTTTAGCTTACTCTACAGAACTAGGGTAACTACTCTGAATTTTCTCTATCTAACTTTTGACAATAATTAAACCTGACAATTGATTCTTGTGGGATTTATCTCCTGCTCTGTAGTTATTGCTTAAATGGGCTGCTCTTAGAAAAGTTAATATAAGACACTTTTGTGAAATGTGTTATAATTCTGCCTTGCTTTAAATCATTGCTTTCCTGATGGAGGTTAAAAGGGAATGGGTAAGTGTGCTAAATGACTGTTAGGAAGTCTATGCAGTTTATTCATTTTCATAAATACAGATTTTTGTTGCCATGTAATTTACTTGTTTTTGAATTCACCTAGGGTAAAATTAACAAACTGACTCACATTGTCAAAAGTAATTTAAGTGGAAGGGGCCAGAACTTACTTTTGATAATGGGCATTTGGACTCCTAGGTTATTCTCTGTCCTTACGTGTTTGTCATGTCCTGTGGTGCTGAAAGGTTTGAGTTGGTTACGTTTTTTGGAAAATTATAATTTACAAGCTTACCTGTTTAAAGTGTGTCTAATCTACGATGTAAATTCAACTCTGTAGTTAAACTGACATATATGTTTAGGAGCTTGCTGTGTGCCACAACATAAGCATTGCTTAGGGTAACCGTGTTCTAACATAAGCAAATCTAGCACTTCACCATTGTAATACTTATAAATGGCTTTGTATGTGCAGGCTTGTGCAATCATGAACTGTAATCATATAGCTGTATGAAAGTTAATATTCAAACTGTAATTGCCATGAGCAGAGAGTCCAGCTGTAAGCCCAAATCCATTGACCATGCACATGGGAACCAGGTCTAAATCCTGGATATAACTAGGACTGCAGAATTCATTATGTCAGAATGACTTGTGGCTTTAATAGATGTATAGCTTGTAAATAGTTTTTACAAGTGTAATGCACTTTTGCACTATGTCTGAATCTTGAGACCTGTCTTTGTGGAAATGAGGGAGATGAGGGCTTATTCTGAAAGGCAAAGTATTTGCAAATTTGACAAGGGCTTTCTTCTGCCTGACTTTCCAGTACATGTTAATTATAGTAGTGGTGTGTCCCATGTAACTGTTTAGAGAAGATGTGGGGTGTGCAGTGTATTTTTTTTTTTTTATTTAATTCTTCTGCTTTTTGATTACAGGGTTCTTATATTTTCTCAACTTTGGTTTCTGCTTTCTCTGCTTCTTGCTTTTCTATGTACTTTCAATTTCTTTCACTGTAATCCTAATTATAATTTAACCCGGCTTTTGTCTGGAAACAAATACTCTGAGCCAGAAAAGCCGTGCTTTTTTCAAGGCTCTGTCTGCTCAAGAAGTTAAGTTTCTAGTATGTGTATGAATGTGTATATATATATATATACACACACAATATATGGAATTTCTTTTGGATAGCTCTCTTACAAAGTCCTGCTGGCATTTGTTTCTGTTAGGCTCCAGTTTGAAGGAAATGAATGTGTTCTTTTTTTTACTGATAATGTTTTATATAATATATCTTCTTGAAATAAATTAAGCATAATTCAATGAAATATAGGTGAAATATTGAATTACTGAACTGTAGTGGCTCTGGTAGCAGCAGAACGTAAGTTAAAAAGGAAGTTCATAAAGAAGCTTCCATGGAAAGTCTAAACCAAATTCCAAATTATAGTTTCTCATCAGTTGTGTTATTTGCTGATTGTGAGAGTTAGAATGAAAGCTTTTTGTTTTAGACATGCAAACAGCTTTGTTGGTTTGGTTTGGCATATGGCCTCTGGCCTATAGAGCTTATAGTCAACATTTTAACAGGAGTTCCACTAGTCTCAAAATATCTAAATCAAAAGCCTGAAAGGGGAATACAATTAAATTGGACATTTAATGAATAGATAGTTGGACAAAATAGGGGAAGATAATCAGTTTAGCTTTTTATGAGAGTATAAGAGTTTGTCTTTGTAGCTAGAGTAAGTATCTACCTTAAAGCAGGGCTTCTTGTACAGTGTGCTTATACTGCTGGTGATGCACAAGATAACACGAAGTAAGTAGGCCACTGCAAAGCCAGCCCTTCTGTTGACAGAGGACCTATTGCTTTTTCTACTAAGAGTTGTGTTACTGTTATTCCTGTCACTTGTTTTCAGTTGCTGAAACTAAGTGTTTGTAAACTGTGGCTCAAATTATGGTTGAATAAGTGAAAAATAAAACCACACACTATAATTCACTATTCAGATGTACATTTATAATCTAGTTATGTTTCGGAGTTAAACAAATATTTTTAAAAATCATAGAATCGCAGTATGGTTTGAGTTGGAAGGAACCTTAAAGCTCATCTAGTTCCACCCCCTTGCCATAGGCAGTGATGCCTTCCCACTAGACCAGGCTGCTCAAAGCCCCACCTAAGCTGGCCTATTCCAAATAAATTGGGATTTGGGATAGTTTGTCACAGGGACTTGAGGATAGTGGGTATAAAGATATTAGGAAATTAGAACAAATGAATTCTAAAAAGATGCAAAGGTATTTCTGCAACATTCCTGTACTGTACTACAGAAACAGATGCAAATTATACTTTATATGAATGACTGAGAAACCAGAGTTTTTGTAGAGTTAAAATGATCATTCAAAGCGCCTTTTTTTTACGGGTATACATAGAAAACTTAATTGGATCAAATAAGCATAAATTTGAGTATACTAATAAGATGTTTTATGAATTATTTTAACGTGAAGCTGTCTTCTAAAGGGACTTTAAATTGGTTGTGGATTTTTTTTTTCTGCTTGTACAAAGCATTTCTATCTGAAACAGCAGCTTCAAGATTAATTTGAAGCACCAAAATAACAGAATTTTTGCTTTTCGGTCCTAATTTTACTGTATGTTAGTGATTCTAGTTGCTACCTGCAAAAAGTTGCCACCAATTAAATGACAGTAGAAGTTCTGTGGCTATTATTACTGTTTACATTGTTCGATTTGTCATCAGATGCTGTTAATCCATTTCTCCTTCTCTCACAAGATTCACCCTCTGCTGTGACCTTTCATCATTCATACTGCTGCTTTAACAATACTATTCAGTGCTGCAGTGGAAATTTTGCTTTGCGCTGCAGTAAAACCGCACTGAACTGGTCATGCATGTAGCCCGTTTATTTCTGGGTTTGCTTTGAGTAAAAAAGGACTGAGGCAGAAGGTGGACCCAACAAAAAGAAAAGAAATAATGGATTGTTTTGCACCAGAGCAAGGGTGTGGGATACAAATTACAATAGCAGGCAAAGAGACAACAGCTGGCTGAAGGCAAAGCAATCTATCAGCAGCTCAAATGAGTAGTCCAGGGACAATCAGAGGCAAAAGATTTTCAGTTTCAGTCATGTCTAAGCAAAAGAATGGTCCCACCTTTGGTCTAGAGTGACTAGTCTGCATCATTGCTCCAAAATAATTTTTTTGCCACTATTTTTTTTCTTCTCTAAATAAGCAGCCGATGAGGTTATATTCTGTTAAAATCGATAGAGTGAATTTGTAGGTGTATTTCCAATCGTAGAAGCATCTGGCTTGAACCAGTACTATTTGCTATTTTCATATAATGTACTATACTGAAAACTGCTTTGACTGAAAAATATACTATTTCTTATTCCTGAGCTCATGAAGCATTCCGTTATGGACAGATCCCTCACGCTTATAGCAGATTTTTAGGAAGTAGTGTCAGGTGATTGAAAAATACAAATTTAAGCATCTCTGACTGCTGTGTTATCTACCGCTGCTAACTCTTAAGTTATTCTGTAGTTTGAAACCCATGTATTTTGAAATACCAATTGCTAGCCACCTAAACTGATGAAAAAAAATTCTTACCCAAAACCAGACGTTGTGTAGGGTTGGTCATCTGACTTCATTACTGGCCTGGTTTTACAGCTGACTTGATTAGTGCTGGGGAATCTGCAGTACAGGAGGTTACTGTACAAAGTAGGTGTTATTTACATGTCAGAGGTGCAAACCTTATTCACATGTATGGGTTTGCTTGAAAACTGAGATTTTTCTGACCTGTCGAAGAGGTTAGATAGCTAGAATACCTAACTTACCAAAATTATTACTGAATACAATTATTGTCTTTTTTCCTCTAAAAAGTTTCTGCAGCTGATCTTGCTCTGAAGGTATTTAGCGACCCTATCAATTCAGCAGGGATAGAATAGCAATGGTGAATTACTTTTCTTCTGCAATTCTTGCTGAATATGGTTAGCCACAGCTCACAGTATTTAAATTGATCACTTCTGGTGAAATAACAGACTAAGACAATAAATAGACTGACAGTAGAGTACGGAGAAAAAGAATATATTAAGTGTTTAAGAAACTTAACAGGAAAGTGTGAAGTTTACAACATTGTAGCTTAACATGAATATAAGAAAAAGTAGGAATTAAAATATAGCTGCACAACTAGCCCCATTTCATTGTGTCATTTGGGGCTTGGCAAAGATATGAGAGTGAGGGGAAAGAACAAAAGCCTGCAAATTTACATATGAAAACTTAACCATGGAATTGTTTTGTATAAATACATTAGCAAATCTGTGGCTTTGTTTTGAATGAATGTTGTTTTAAATATACTGTGGTTTTCATTGCATTTTCTGCAGAAGAGAATCTAGGCAAACTTTTTAAAAAATATGTTTTGTGTTAGTTAAACCAGAAATACCAGTATTTCAGAGATTTTTCTAGAACTCAGCTCTCCTAAGTTTGTTGTACTGTGACAGACTTTCAGGCAACAGTTCAAAAACACATGCTTGGCTTATGCATCAAGACTAAAATAAAACTCATTTTTACTTCATCAGCAGGAAATCCTTTTGATTTTTGATTTGGGGAAAAAAAGTAAAATTTAAATAAATATGTTGCAAAGCAGCATTGCATTGCAAAATGCTTCTTATCTATTAACATACCATAGAAGAAATAGCTGTCAACATAATTCTCCAAAGGTAAATTAAATAACAACAACAAAATTCTACCTAGATGGGACTTATATTTGTAATGAAGTTGTCATGTCTCTCTAACTAGAGAAAGGTAATTGCTGTGGATGAAATGAATTGCTTAAAAGAAAAATTCCATTTGTACGCGATGTTTCTTAACTTTCTAACTTACTGCATCTACAGGTGGATGAAAGCCAGACTGGAGAACCAGGGTGGCTTGGTGGAGAACTGAAGGGGAAAACTGGATGGTTCCCTGCAAACTATGCAGAGAAAATACCTGAAAGTGAAGTTCCAGCTTCTGTAAAGCCAGCAGTTGATGCAACTGCTGCACCTAAAGTTTCTGTGCATGAAACCACTACATCAGTAGGAACTCCTGCTTCTACAGAGTGTACTACAACTACCAATAACTGGGCAGACTTCAGTTCAACGTATGTTTGGGTAGTGATTGTCACCTTAAATGTGCTGGAGTCCTTTTTAATTGATTTGACTGTAGTGACGTTTAACAAAGAGTGTCAAGATTGCAAAATAAAAATAGCTTGTTTGAAGGAAAATATTTTTTCCGCAGTAAATAGTTAAGATCTCAGCCTTGTGGAACTTTGACCATTCTCCCATCCTATTTGCCTGAGCAATGCCGAAGAGTATGTCACAAATGAGGATGGTGACATGGTGGGAATTTCAAGGTGTTCACCTTCCATCTCTTAAATTTAGTTAAAATTATTTGACACTTTTCCTCATTGAAGCTTTCCAACTTAGATTATGCAAAAGAAGATAAAGTTAACATGAAAAGATAACTTATTAATTCCTTATTGCAACATTAGTAAGACTAGCGCAGGTAGAACATGTGCTTTTCCCTAGATAGCTTGTTAACTTTATGCTGTATACAGAATTATCAACACCTGTGTAAATGGGCTTGGGTAAGTAATTGTCTTATCCTTTGATCATATAACACATATTTATAAATTAAATATCTAAATATATTTGTGCAATATTACAGTACATAGAATCATAGAATAGTTTGGGTTGGAAAGGACCTTAAGATCATCTAGTTCCGACCTCCCTGCTATGGGCAGGGACACCATACACTAAACCATGTCACCCAAGGTTCTGTCCAACCCGGCCTTGTACACTGCCAGGGATGGGAGGTGTCCCTGCCCATGGTGGCGGAGTTGGAACTAGATGATCTTAAGGTCCTTTCCAACCTTAATTATTCTATGATCCTATGGAGCATTCACAACATCCTTGGGCAGCCCATTCCAGTGCCTCACCACCCTCACGCTAAACAGCTTCCTCCTTTTATCTACACTGAACTTCCCCTGTTTAAGTTTTAAGCTGTTACCCCTTGTACCATTGCTACAGTCCCTCATGAAGAGTCCCTCCCCAGCATCCTTATAGGCCCCTTTCAGATACTAGAAGGCTGCTATGAGGTCTCCACGCAGCCTTCTCTTCTCCAGGCTGAACAGCCCCAACTTTCTCAGCCTATCTTCATGGGGGGGGTGCTCCAGCCCCCTGATCATCCTCATGGCCCTCCTCTGGACTTGCTCCAGCAGCTCTGTCCTTTTTATGTTGAGGACGCCAGAACTGTACATAGTACTCCATGCTCCACGTGAGGTCTCACAAGAGCAGGGTAGAGGGGCAGGACGCGCTCTTTTTCATGCAGCCCAGGATATGGTTGGCTTTCTGGGCTGCGAATAAACACTGACAGCTAATGTTTAGTTTCTCATTAAACAACACCATGAAGAACATAAAATGTTCTTTTTCAAGATTTTCATCAACTCGGTCACAGGAACTTTTCCAGTTATTTAGACTTCTGGTTTACTACAGTCATTTTTCTGAGGAGAGAGAATAAGACTTAATCTTGAGCTTCCTGGAGATGTCTGGCACACAGTGGATATTTTTGTTTCAATAAATCATACTTTTAACAAAGCTATTTCTACCCTAGGTGGATAATGCATACTTTCAGGCTTTTCATAAAAATTAATACTCAGTTTCAATACAAAGTGAATCCCAGGGCACTTATACTAATAATATAGTCCTTGACATAATGTAAGTGTTAGAGATGGTTGTGGCCTTTTGACACTTACAATCGAGGTGGACAACAATTGATTACTCCAACTAATAGTACAAGCAACATTCAAGGGCAACTTGTGCGTTTAATATAGGTGCATTAAGACAGGTGCTTTGTTTACACTCCAACAGTTCAGGGGATTTTGTTCGTTTAAGTGGGTATCTGGAGCTAGAGTTGTGGATTATGAGATTTAGTAGGCATTTAAAATGACAAACTATAACATAAAAAAGATTAAGAGGTTGCATAAAACTCTAAAGAGTTGAAAGAAGTCAGTAGGAAATAATTTTAAGCAAAATTAGAAAGGTAAGGATTTGAATGAGAAGCAGCAAAATGATACATAAGGGAAAGGGATGTAAGAGCTCAGTGGCATGCAAGTGTGAAGATTTCAAAGCAGTTTTGAAGAGAATCATTATTTTTTTAAGTTAGCCCTTTCCAATGTGTATAATGTAGACTGTACTACTTCTGTTGTATTGGGGCACAGCTAAGAAATGAAAGTAAATTACAGGAACAGCTGACCTTAAGGAGCAAGGGCAAGAAACTCTATGTAGAGATTGACTTTTTAAGATAAGCTTAATTGTTAGCCTTTGTTTGCACTACTTCCACCTGAAAGTTATGATGCTTATGGAATATTCAGTTAAAATAAATTAACCTGGAATGTAGAAATTCTTTTTTTCTTCACTGTCTTCTTGCATGAGTGTTTTTATTCAGTTGAAAATTATAGGAATTATGTCATTCTCTTCAGCTGGCCATCAAACACTAGTGAGAAACCAGAGACTGATAACTGGGATGCCTGGGCAGCTCAGCCATCTTTGACTGTTCCCAGTGCAGGGCAGATGCGTCAGCGATCAGCCTTCACTCCTGCCACTGTTACAGGATCATCTCCCTCTCCTGTCTTGGGTCAGGTGAGTGTCTATATTGATTGTAACTGTTCTGATCCAGTACAAACATTTGGAAAGCAAATTATGAACACTGACAGTGCATTATAACAGTCCCCTGAGATAGGCAAGCTATTCCATTTTGGAGTGATGAATAAGTAGCATAAATCCATTTGCAACATCCATGGGAAATTTAACATGAAACAGTTTTTGTTCTGCTATTTTGTGCTAACTTTTTTAGACTCTGGTGATCCAGCCTTAATGTTTTGCAGAATGCCAGTTTTGGATCACTTCCTTGGGGCTTTCCTGAGTCATCTGACAATAACCTTCACTCCAAAGTGGATTATGTAGTTAAATGGAATAGCAATGGCAAAGCTTCACATCAGATGAATTCCATCCATCTGCTAAGGCATTTTCTTTTCCTCAATTTGACAACATACTCTTCTTGTAAGCTTGTGTGTTCTGAAAAATGCTAAATATCTTTGTATCTTAGAGCCAAAAGAGTTGGAATGTACAATGAATAACTTGCCGCAAAGCATAATTTTCCTTAAAGTTTACTTTAAGTCCTGCCAAAATAGCATCATGAAGTTTTATTTCACATATACCTTAATTGTGAAACTTGATTTAATTTGTTAAGCAAAACCTCTGGTATTCTTGCATTGTATTGACTATGTGTTAACAGATAGAAATGTAGGAGGACTGTAAATGTTTCAAGTATTACTTTGTAAGTTTAATTGACTTACTTTGCTTTATACAGTTGATGAACAATGTGTGTATTTTGTTGCTATATAAGTAGCATCAGAATATAATTCCTTAAGCAGCTTTCTTTGTGAAAGGTGGTGCACATCTGACTTCTCTTTCTTTTTAAATTGCATTAGGGTGAAAAAGTGGAGGGGCTTCAAGCACAGGCTTTGTATCCTTGGAGAGCAAAAAAAGACAACCACCTTAATTTCAACAAAAATGATATCATCACAGTTTTGGAGCAGCAAGATATGTGGTGGTTTGGAGAGGTTCAAGGACAAAAGGGGTGGTTTCCTAAATCGTATGTGAAGCTTATTTCAGGCCCCATTAGGAAGTCAACAAGGTATTTTACTTACTTTCACTGTAGTTCTATACTGTAAAAGATAAATATGAAGAGTTCCACGCTTGAATCTTAATGTTTAGAATCTACTCTGTAAAAATGCCTTTTTTATGTTACTCTCTTTTGGGCAGTTTTGACTCCCAACCCTGGAAATTTTTTGTGGGAGGAATAAGAAAATTGGCCACAGTCCAAGCATAACCAACAAAACATCTAAAGTCTTACTTCTATGTGACTTGCAACCAAAAAAATAGTGGACTGGATTTTATGAATTACAGCTGTGTAAATCATAGCTTGTCTTTCCCCAAAAATAAAAAGGTATCCTTCAAAACGTAATCACTTATCGTTACTCTTGGAGGATGAAACAATCAAAATCTGGTTCTTTGTGAAGCCAGCATTAACATTAGTAATACAAATGAGAGTGATTTTAGATTTATTTTTTTTTCTTGAGGGAGAAAAGGAGGTGTAGAAACTTGTGTATTTAAGGCAATAACCTAAATGCAACCATGCCTGGGCATTGTACATTTGACTTAACATTTACTGACTCTTCTTTTTAATTGTAGGGAATTACTTATGGATGCATATGGTGGGGTTTTTTTTTGGTGTTGGTTTGTTTTTTTTTTTTTTTTTTTTTTTTTTTTTTTTTTTTTTTTTTTTTTTTTTTAAATATAATAATAAATTTTCTGAAAAGATTTAATTTCTCAAATAACCATTATTTTCTTCTAAAGCATGGATTCTGGTTCCTCAGAAAGTCCTGCTAGCCTGAAAAGAGTAGCATCACCAGCAACAAAAGCAACCATGTCAGGTGAAGGTAAGCATTTCAAACTGAATAGGATTGTTAGTATTTTACCATGTAGTTAAGTAGAGTAAGTCTGCTTATTACCAGAAACAAGCTTAGAATCAAACCTTAGTGTTTTAAGATCAGGCCTGTAAAATTGAAATGCATACCAATTTGCATTTAGAATGATTTAAAATTATTATAGTAAGAATTTATGTAACTTGTGTATAGAGAAAAGAAATTTAATATGCTATTAAGTTATCTTCCATAGTTTGTACTGTTTCTTGTTGTACTGGTTTGAGGCTTTCAAACCCATGCAGCCGCTCTCTCACTCCCCTCTCTTTCTTCCTCAGTCCAAGGGGACAGGGAGGAGAATCAAAAGAATGCAACTCCCATGGGTTGAGATAAGAACAGTTTAGTAACTAAAGTATAACATAAATCACTACTGCTACCACCAATAATAATACTACAAGAGAAAATACAAGGAAAGAGAATACAACAGATCTTCACCTAATATCTAGCTGCGCCATGCAATGCCCCCCCCATCACCCAATACCAAGTTCGACTACACAGTGCACCCCATCACCTCATACCAAATCCCAGCCATGCCATGCACACCCCCCTGCACCACCATCTTT
>JASSUY010019350.1:0-22004 GCA_032466535.1 Forpus xanthops | reverse complement strand
TATTGAGGATAAAGCTCTTCCTTTCCATATAGGATTTAGGGTTCTGTGAATACTTTCAGGTCATTTGATGTAGGCTCTCAGTTTGTAAGGGAGATCCTAAAGGAGAAGTTCAGGGGAAGTGGAAGTGCTGTGAGCCTTGCTTGAAGGCAAGAGGGTATTTATGGTTATTCAACATTCCTGGCCAAAGTGCAGTTTAGATTTGTTATGTTGCTGTTTTTTATAGCAAACCTTTTTATTGCAGAATATAAGACTGGCAATGTCTGTGAAGAAACTGAAGTAATTATTTAGGGGCAGAGGAAAGTTGTCCTAGACAGGAGTGGTGACTGAGGATTAAGGATGACTGAGGAAGGGAAGCATGCAAGGGACAAAATGGAGACCACGAGCTGTTCTGAATACTCAAATTGCATCTGTAGAAATGGACCTGTGAATGCATTAAAATAAATAAATAAAACTCTTCCCAAATAACCAATTGCCTCAAGGGAAGGCTGTTCAAAGGCTTTTCTTGTGAATCTCTTGGCCTTGATCATAATGATGTTCATCCCTTAACTCACCTCATTTAGGTTCAGAGGAAATAGCTACAGCTAAATAGCTGGTTTTGCTCTCACTTGGGCACAGAAACAGTGGTGAGGATTTTACTACTGCAAGCACACCACCTGCAAAGTTCAGATAACTTGTCTGAAAGATGCAGTGATGACACTGACAGTGCTAATGTGCCATATGGGAATTTTTGTAATGTGTAATATGGACAGTATTGAAATAATTATATCCAGTTATTTTTTAAAGCATATTTACAGTCGCACTATTTGTAGAGTTGAAAACTACTGTGGATATCTTAATAGAACTTCACAGAATTCATATTCTGTAGATATGCAGACTTATAATTCAGGTGCTATATAATTTGGAATTGCATTGGTACTTGCAGTCCATGAGAGGAAGAAAAGTTTAGGAAAGATGTCTACACATTTATATAGTTGATCATCAACTTCCATACACTGCTTGGTATATTCCTGGATATAAATTGTCATCTAAAATATTAAGGGTTTCTGTAAGAACAGAATCATTCTGTGAGAGTTTTTACATGCTTGTTTAGTGTGTTAAACTGAAGCATTGTAAATTTTCATATACTGGAGAAATAAATATGAGTGCTAAACTTACATTTTACTTTCTATTTCAAGGCTCCTGGAGCAGCTGGAAAAACAGGAAGTTTAGGGAAGAAACCTGGTGAGTCATATATTGTGACAGCACCTTATATTTATTCTTAAGTACTTAAGCTCAAAGGCAACAGAATCTTTTTCCATGAAAATAAATTGTTTGCTCTTGGTCATTTTGTATAAATTTGCACTGCTGAAAACTGTTGGATAGCCTGTCAATCAATTCTATCAATCACTAGATAGCATGTAGCTGGAGAATAAAAATCTGCTTGCCCAAAAATGAATGTACACTTGATACAGAACAGTGGAAGCTTAGAAAAAGCTCAAGTTTGTCTGTGAAAATGGAAATATGCATTCTTATCCTGTGGTTTTACAGCATTTTGCCCAGAATTCTACACAATATGGTACACGTAGGTGCTGTAAACTCTTGTGCCTGCTTCTCATTTTCAAGAGCAGGTACTTTGCATCCATTCTATGTAGCTTACTGTCTGTCAAGCGTGCTCATACTGCAAATGGTCAAGTTGTAGGTTACTTCTTGGCTAGAAAGAAGTCCTCCAGCTCTTGGGGTGGTGAGGGCTTTCCTTTCAAGCAACCATTGTATTTCCAAAGATTGTTAAAAAAGGGCATTCTGTGTCACTGCTAGGCATCTATAAACTTTCCAGAAGACACCTCTTTTTTTTTTTTTTCCCCTCAGTGTATTTGTTTGTCTTTATACCACAATGATGACTTGCGCATTGAGCTGTATCAAACTAGAGAAGGGAGTGCTTCATGCTTGTCCTTTCCTTTGAGCCTTGTTCAGTTGCAGTGAGGTGGTTCAAGGATGTGATGATCTACCAAGTCTTGCCTTACTTCAACACACACAGGCATATTTTGTTTTGTGGGGTGGAGGTTTCACTTTGTCTCCCTGAACTGGTTGACTGTGTAAGAGGAGGGGAGAGCAGCCCAGATTCATTTGGCTGGTTTTACTTTGACATGTGAGCAATGAGCTGCTCTTGTCAAATCTTACTGATCCATCTGTGGGAAGAAGGGCTTGGAAGTAAACAACTCCTGCCTTTTCTAACTTTCATTTACATGATAAAAAATAGTTACAAAGCTCAAAAGAGGCAGACAAGATGAGAGATCTGGGAACTGTGGAAGTGATACCTGGTAGGAATAGTGAGAAGATGGTGATAGGGATTTTTTTTTTTCCTGTGTTAGGAGAATGGTGGATAGCAAGACTTCAGCCCAGAGTACCAGCCTTATAATTGCCAGTCTTCTGGATTAGAATCAGTGGAGACTGGGGGGATATTGACAAAAACTGTGTTCAGAACAATCCTGCCTATTTTTCAGCAAGCAGATTCATGGATGTTTTTATTATAAATGAGCTGCAAATGCAGTGAAATGCTGATGAATGAATTGAAATATTCCTGTTTATTCTAGAAGCAGCTGGACGAGTGGGTGGGAGTTGGTAAGAGTGTGTGTTTAAAGGACAAGGGCAAAGGAACTGCTGTCTGAATTTGAACAGCAGTATGATGATAATCACCTCTGTGGGAAGGTCTTTTTTTTTTTTTTTTTCCTAAATTTATCTGGTTTAGTAGAGGCCACATTTTTTTGGCCTGGACTGTAATTGGATCGGATTTCTTCTCAATAATTCAGTACTTTAATAAATCAAAATTAAAAAGGCCTTCCTGGCAGGAAAACTTTTTCTCTTTTGTTTTTGTTGTGGTTTTGTTTTTTTTTAAAAAAAATATTTTTTTTTTTTTGCTGAGTTGTTTTCTCTTTCTGCTTCTCTGTGACATGTAAAATGAGCATTAAACTTGTAGTTCATATTGTAACTTTTTTTAACACATAATCCACAGTAAAAATTCTTTATGCTGCTAGTTGGTGAAAGCGGATGTCTGATCCCTGGAGCCTTGTAAATGACCTTTCTGTGGATAAAAATGAGAAATTACTTGTTGTAAGATGCAAAATACAAGATTTTTGTTCTTTCTGTGTGATACTGAATATTATAATTGCCATGGTAGTGAGAGAGGTTTTTACCTGATTGAAAAAAAAAAAAAATATATATATATATATGTTTTGACAAATTCTCACAGGTAATTTGTTTGCTTGTTTTCATTTTGCCTCCTGAATGCCTCCAGGGTGGACAAATTCATGTGATTCTGTGCAAAAATCTGTCAATACAGGGAGCTTGCAGATTTTCTAGCAGTATAGCCACATTTCCTGACAAATAGCTTGCATGCTTTGCCTTGGTACAGGACAGACTGCCACCACTGCTGGCTTTTCTCTATGTAAACCTTTCCATTCTCCTATCATCACCTGTTATATTTCACTTAGAAATTCTTTCTTTTATCTCCTGCTTTCACACTTCGTGTGCTAAGTTCCAGATCCAGGTTTAAAGTATTTAGTATTTTTCTCTCAGTTACTGGCTTTTTATCACCTGTTCAATTCCACCTCTGTATACCTGCCTCTCCCCTCTTTGAACTGTCGTGAGGGAAGTTCTGCCATAGTTAATTCTGCATGTGACCACAGATAGTTTGTCATCTCTCTGCTTCCTCCTTATGTTGTTCATTTACATCTTGAATGCTTCTTTGAGCATTTTCAATTTCAATCATCCTTGTCATATAAATTTTAAGTAAACTATCTTATCGTTTTCCTGGCAGCCTTCAAATCACTTTCTTGTTTCTTCCCTGAAACAAAACCTCCCTCTGTTCCAAAGGAGTTGGCTTTGTGATTTTCTCTGCCTACAACTGCATTTTCAGTGATAGCTCCCTTTCTCTGCCTTACCAGCAGACTTCCCCCTCCTCTCCCAGTCTGTGGGTGATGTGTTGTTACTGAGCCTTTTGTGTTTCTCTTGGCCACATGAAGTTTGGTCAAGTAGGATAGTGCCCAGCACTGTGTTACGTACTCAGTATGGCTGTCCATGCGAAAGCTGGAAGCCACTTCTGTGTACTTGCTCCCTTCAGCCTCAGCCCCTTTTGATGCTGCTGCTGTGTTGACTGCTAGTCCACCTGACACTCTCTGTCACATTGCTTTCTGCTGCTTTATAAAGGGACAAAACTGAAGGAAGGTTTGACCTTTGCCTGCTTAGTCTTCCAGTGCAGTTCTTTAGGATAGACTAGGTTGAAAATATGCATTAATCATAAGTGAAAGTAACAGATACCGGTATTTATTGTTTTACCAAGATTTTAAAGTAAAATCTAAAATCTCAAGCAGTGTATTGATCTGTGATCAGATATTTGCTTAGCTTTTAAGCTAAGCTCTCTTTTTTGGCACTGAAGCACTTGAGAGACATTTCTGTGATCTTGAGCTACTAGCTCTGCTGTAGGCTTTTCTAGGATAGTCTCAAACCGCAACCATAACCAATCAAATCCAATGCCCACACTGGCTGTTTGGTGGTCCCCAATTTTATGTGATGCAGTGTCAAATAAAAACCTTCATTGCCTTAAACACAGGGTCAGAATTTACTCTTCCAGGAAAGTTTTGGGGTTTTGGCTGGATTTTTCTTTTTTTTCCCCATGAGAAACCCCAAATTCTCTCCTTCCCTCCCCCTGTTAAAAAAAAAAAAAAAGCCACCAATCAACCATAAAAGACTCAGTGGAGCCCATAGATCATTCTCTTAAGGAGACTACTTATGTGATGAATGACTGTATACTGGGATATTAAAGTAGAGTTTTCAGCAGTAACAACACTACTTTTGTCCTGCTTTGGATGTTTGAGACCCTTTACAACTAAGTGAAGGCCCAAAACTTACTCTCAGATTCCCCTTAATTCATGACTAGAGAGGGACTATGTAAACATAGCAGTCTAAAAGGTTTAGTTTCTCAAAAGCTAGAATGTTCCCAAATTTGCCATCTTTTGTTTATTAAACATTCCCAGTAATCGTAGTTTTAAACATGTTCTCCATTGCCCTAAACATGTTCTGATAACTTGCTAAACCTTACTTAAAAGCTGTAAGTAGGAATCAGAATGCCTACAGCCACTTATAAGGTCCTGTCAGTTCAAATTGTTTCAAACACGGGTTAATCCTACCAGACTTTGTGGTGACTAAGTTATCATCTGTCTTTCCACAACCACTTTAAAATGGAGTGAGATGCATTGTCCACTTTGTCTCATTTGATGGAGAGATAATTGTGAGCTCATGGTTACTCTGTGTCTGATTTGTTCTGGTAGGTGATCGAATAAGGCACCAATATTGTATTAATGCTCACAGAATAAGGACTTCAAAATAAATCCAGTTTGTTACATTCTGAAAACTTTAATGTTTTTGTCTAATCTGGTGGTGAAAAATTTTCTGTAGTCCTTCATCAGTTTGCATCTTTGTTACTGCAGCTTCACCATTATATTGTCATACACATGTATCCTATTTTTAGGGAGCTTGGTCTAAACTGATGCTACAAGAATGTATTTATTTGAAAATAGTATTATGATACTTGATTTTAAGACCCATATTGCTCTAAATGATGGTAATTCTTCTTCTTCTCTATTTAAAATATTTTGTATGTCCTACCCATAGAGCTGCTGCATCTCCGTTTTATTCCTGTAGTGCTACGAACTTCTGACCTGCTGTATAATTACCCTATATTTTCATTCAACTACATACATACATAACAATTTCATTGAAAGAAATGAAGAATGGATATACTGTGCAAGTGATAATAGCAGAGTTAATGCTTTATAGTGTGTTCATGTTTCTCCAAATTAACTTCTTTTCTTTTTCCTCCTGCTTCAACAGAAATTGCCCAAGTTATTGCCTCTTACACAGCAACAGGTCCGGAACAGCTTACACTTGCTCCTGGTCAGTTGATTCTCATCAGAAAGAAGAATCCAGGCGGCTGGTGGGAAGGAGAGCTCCAAGTTAGTTACTGTGTTTTTGAAATAAACTTCTATGTAAAAAATTTTTTTTTTTTATTTTTCAAAATGATGAATGCATCAGTCATAAATATTTTTAAATGTTCTGCAAGTAAGCATTTACAAATAAAATGCCTGTTCAAAAATATGCATACATTCCAGTTCCTTGAACTTGAAATAGCTTTGGGAGGTAGCAGGAGGAAGCCAATGTGCCTCGTTGTAAGTCAAGGACATCCACTGAAGAATCAGACTCAGCCTCCAGTGTATTCCCTTACGCATTTTCTTGAAGAGCCTTTACACATAAGAAATAAGGGTGGTTTAGGGCATTTTTTGGGCTGCTCTTGAATCCTGGCAGTCTTGTGTCAGTACCCGAGGGTGAAAAAGCAGCTGCCATGTCAGGTAGTGTGGAAGGCCACCTAGGCAACAGAATTGTATGGGACTATTGAGTTAAGTGTAAAGGTCTGCTTGTATGTCCTCTTCCAACAGTGCCCATGCATATCATGTGCATTTGGATCAGCCAATACCTGTGTGCAGTGCAAAAGCAAAAGAAGTACTGGGTGCACAGTCCTGAATGTCTTCCTAAGAAGCTTTCTAAATTGCTGCCACCATAAGTTTGGCTATCCCTTTTGTTGAGAGATTGAGAATTGTTTTACAGCAGTGGTCTTGTAAGATGGCCACCACTTTTTCAGGTTGCTTAATGTATGTGACAGCATACAGTACCAGCCTAATGGCCCCATCTCAGCAGCAGCTCCATTTAATGTAGAAGAGTGGAAAGAATGGTGTCTGGTGCAAGCATCAGATAGGAGAGAGCTTTAGTATTGTATTAGAACATAGTAAATAGTGAAATATTTTGAAGCGGCAGGTTTTTTAGAAGTGTATGTACAGTTCAGTTTCAGCCTCAAGTAAATTTTGGTGATACTTGTCTTACATGTTAGAGAGAAGGTAAAATAAGGCAAATGAGTTAAGCATTACATTGCCGGGTTTTACTGCAGTCATCCAGAATATCTTGAAATGAATGATCTAGATAGGCTTAAGATCATGTGCTTTCTTTTTCAGTAAAGACAAAGAGAGGGAAGGAAGTTGTTAAAGAATAGGATATGTTAGATTACTTGTTTCACTAATATTACTATATATATCTTGTTTTTAAAGGTAAAATTCTACATGCCCAAAATTGCAACCTTATTGTAACAAAACAAAAGAGCGAATGAATAAAGTAATTCTTAGCACAAATTTAATAGTTTTAAAAGCAGAGATTTGATTCAAAGTTTTAGAATGACCTTGCTTACAATAAAGATGCTGCTTCTGATTTTATTTGCAATGAAGAGTGCAGTTGCTGAAATAACAGGATGCAGTTTCTGTCAAATTCCTATCCTGCCTTGTTGACATAAGCTTTTTCATACTGAATCAGACCTGCAGCTCATCTGTCCCAACATCCTGTCTCTGACAGTGACAAATTGCAGCTGCCTTACACACTGTAGAGCGCTGCTGTAGGCCAGGTGTATGGTAACCTGCTGCTCTCTCAGTACACACATGGACCACACACACTAATACATGTGTGCACCACATGTTCATACTCAGGTTCTCTGATTAGATAGGCATGAGAACATCTGACATCCTTTCCAGAACCTTAACATCTGTTAATTAGTATAATTTGGACAGTGTCTATCCATATGCATTAGTATTTGCCAAAGCTTAATTTTTGTTTGATTGGAATCTGGCTTTTGGATTTTGTATTTGAATCCAAATTTTTCCCTTTTTTTTCTTCATAATGTTTTGCTGTTCTTCTAGCACTTGATTAATGTGACAAAAGTTTATACTCTTGGCTGTTGTTTGGGCAGGAGACTATTCAAAAGTTTAGATCCTGTTTCTTTAAAAGGAAAGAGGTGATTCCATTTCTTAATCTCAAAGTATCACAAAGTAGATATCTATTTAAATACATTTTGTTTTGGATATTAAAAAGGTATTTAAGTGCTGCCACTGAATGCAATAGCTGGCCTAATATTCTAGAGTTTTGGTTTAAACAGAATCAGGAAAAATCTTTCAAAAGAATCAGGGTTATAGTATTCATTCTAAAGCATACAAAGTAGGAATACCCAAGTGAAAAATCACTCAAATTAGTAGAAAATAACTAGTTTATATGTTATAATTTGTTTATATATTATGAAGACTGGCTTAATGATTGCAAGTATCATATTATTACAACCTTTGCCATAAAAATAGCTGACTTTTTCCTTATAAAATGCATTTTTCTTACTCTAATGTAGTCATTGTGAATGCAAGTAGTTAAAGTACTGACTTAATTACCTTGTCTAAGGATTGGTTGATAGGCTTAATCCTCTTAAAAGAATTGTTTTTCTCCTAGGCACGAGGGAAAAAACGGCAGATAGGATGGTTCCCTGCTAATTATGTAAAACTTTTGAGCCCTGGTACCAGTAAAACTACACCAACGGAGCTACCTAAATCAACAGCATTACCTTCAGGTAAGCAGTATGGTTGTGTTAACAAATTTGCTTTTGTAATCCATGTCGTTTACAATAGGGTATCTAAAAATAATTATGGGCATTTAGAAGGATGTTTAGTATCTGTTATACTAGTCACTTCAGTTAAGCTCCTTTTATGTTTCTTTTATGTGAGAAAACCACACAGTCTGTCTGTGTATTTATAGTGATGGTTCCTTAGGTATGAACTGTTGAGTGCTAAAAAGCCATCTGTGACATTGCGTATTAGAACATTCAAATTACTAGTCCTATTTGTTTGCACTAAATGTAGTAAAGAAATTTTTAAAGGTTCAGGATAATCTGTGGGCTTAGCAGGTGAGGCCTCTCTCTTTCAGAACCTTTCCTTTTTCCTAAAGTGATGTGGAAGAAAGCCACTCAAATGATGATGTAGATTCTTGTCCTGTATAGCTACCTATTTTAAGGCTTTTGAAAGGACTTAAGAGTGATAGATGATTATATTTTTAAAGCTGTTTGTTACACCTCCACCACAGGTAATATCAAAAAGTCGTATCAGTTTACTGCAAAGTATAAAGGCAGGCAGAAAACTGAGAACAAAAAGTTCATTCCTTGTCGCTGCTTCAGTCTTGAACCATTTTGGGTTTGTGAGTAAACTAAGGAAAGAGGATTCTTGTCAGTCAACGTGTTGGTTGGATGTATTTTCTTCCATAAGCCACCCAAAAGACTTGACATAGTTTTCTATCATCTGTTTGGATTTAGCTGGGATTACAGGGGGCAAAATCTTGCTGCTTCCCAAGGCTGAGTTTTGACTGTCTATCATTAAATGAAATAAATGTTTCATAATGAAACGTGGTAGCGAGCATAATTTTCTCCTTTAAATATGTATGAAAAATTATCATGCAGTTATGAAGCTAGAATTAAATACTGAGGTATGTTTCATGTGTCATTGGGATAAATGAAAGTGCCATATCAGAGAAGGCAGATGTTGTAAGTAGTTGCTAATTGGCTCCTTTGATGGTAGTCATGAAGACACAGAAGATCAGACTTCTATGAAGACTCATGAGTTTGGGTCTTGCAGTTAAAGTGGTAACTCAGTATTGAGACACATACTTTTACAATGCAATAATGACAGGTTTTTTTCATTTTTTAAATTATTTCAGGTTTGATAGCATGGAACTTTCCACACATGCTAATAAAACTCCTGCAGAATAAACTTCTTGCTAATTTTTGTAATTGCCTACAGAACATCAAAATTGGGATGACATTCGGTTTTATCAAACTTTGTTACAGACCATTCATTTTGGAGGATAAGAAACTTGTCTTTCCATTGTGATAGATGGCCTCACTTACTGTGTGGTTAGTGTAAGAGATTAAGAGGTTAATGCTTGACAAGCATCTCTTTATAATGGAATTGTGTTAATGGGGAGGCTTACTATAACAAAAGACATGGAAAGCCTGAAGAAAATGATATACAAGGGTTGAATAACCTCCAAGGTGGTACATTATGAAGGGTCTGAGAGTGTGCCATTATGGTCTGGGTTTTAAACGTAGTGGATCCATCAGAAACTATACCATCAAAACCTCTGTTTCTTTTGTCATTTTGCTTTGATGTATGCGCTGTCCATCTGCCATGCTGTAATGCACACTGAATGACTTTAATAACTTTTTTCTTTTTTTTTTTTTTGTAAATCTGTTGCATGGACGCTTTTGCTTTACACTTTGAGGTTTCCTTAATTTCCTACTGCTTTGTTCATGTTCCTTTCTAAACTTGTGTCATGAATGTGTTGTTCCTGATGTTGATAAATTAACTGTTTTACTGCTACTTGTAGTTAAGGCACAGAGAAGTTCACTGTATCAGAATAGTAGGGAATGAGTATTGCCCGTTCTGCTTGTTTAAATAAAGGCAACGTTATAGATTGTACTGCTTGTAAGTATTATACGAGAACCTGGATTCCCTCTGCTGTTGCAGCAGGAGTAGTGTTAATCAAATAGGCAGCCTTTCTAAAAGGAAATTTTTAGGCTGAAAAGCAGCTCAGAGAAGGTAAACTATAGCTAGCTTCTGTAGTTAGCAATGGCTTTTGGAGTTCAAGTAAGTGAAGAACTTCCTTGCTGGCACTACTGTAAAAGCTTCTTATATAGGACTAAGGTGAATTCTAAGTTTTGTGACCAAGTGTAAATAAGATTAGGATGAGGTAGGTCACTGCTTCAGATTCAATTGAGGAGTCCTGTCTCTTCAATAATTCTCTTAAATGGCCTCCTCATATTTTAAGGTGATTCTTGGGATCCCACTGGACTACTTAGATATTCTCATGGTACTGCTGGACAGCACTAAATTTCCTAAAATTCTTTGAAGTAGAAGAGAATAATCTGAATTAAAAATTCTTCAAATATGAAGAACTTATTCTTCAAATCAATCAACTCTAGAATGGATTATGAATCTGTTAATGTAAGCTTTGTATTCAGATACGGTCCAGCTTCAATTTTTTATTGTTCTTAATATTAGTAATAACCTGTAACAAGAATGCTGTAAAAGAGCTTCACAGGTCTTTAAAGTGAAATGTGAACATGAACGGTGTTTACAGTCAACCTTGTGTTAGCGCAAACCGAGAGTATGCCATAATACATATTCCTTTAGAAATGCTAGTTTAACTTCAGTATGCCAGAGAAATGGACACTTAGGTTGCTTGATGTGTTACAAATGGCAGTGAGTGCCTCTTTCTCTTTTTAATTTTGTTTTTTTCCCCACCCCTTTTGCAGGTAGCAAAGCTAAACATTGAGACATATGTGGAGTCCTGTTAAAGGATTATGATCTTTGTGAACAAAGTGTTAACCAAAAGCAGTTGAATAATATTAATTAAAAAAGAGAGGAGCTCTTTGGCAAATTTAAGTTGCAGGCTGTGTACAAGAATGAAAATAGAAGAAAATTTTAGGTTTAATATGATGGGGAGAACCTGACAGCAAGGCTAATCAGAAGTCTTGTGTCTCAAGGCAAAAACCAGGGGCCGTGTAACTTGGCACAGAGAAAACTTCAGCGATATAGAGGAAGTATTTAAATGAACAGTCCTTATGTTTTAGAGAATTACAAAAACTGCTCTATTATAGTCGAATAGAAGCAGCTGTATTCTGAGAACTTGTCAGATTTGATGAGTTTCACAATAAGTAAACAGAAAGTAGGCTGCTGGATGCACTCCTGTGGTGTGAGAAGGGCAGCCTAAATCACCTAGGATGCTTTTCTTTTTTCTCATCTTCTCGAAGACCTTTGTGTTCCTAACACCTCAGTGGTATAGTAAAGATAGCACCATTGCCTTTCTCTTGAATTATAGAGCTCTGTTGAGCATGTGCAGTGCTTAATTAGAAAAGAGGGTGCCTTTTTCAGGCTTCAGGTAGTGGAATTTAACATGTTTCCCAGACTTCTCTGTCCATTGACCAGTTCTGGTAGAAAGGTTACTTTTCAGAACAGGTTGGTGAGGATGCAAACAAATTTTGTACTTTTGTGGGGAAAGATATGTGTGTATAAATATAAAAAAAGCAAAAGAGAAGTGTCAATAGAAAGCCAACATTATTGATGTGTTTGACTTCTTCCTAAAATTTGATGGTTTTCCAGTCTTCTGTTAAGTACTTTCAAACAGAAGTATCTCAAGTATCATTTCAGGGAGGCCACACTGTCCTGTTTGCTCTGCCCTTCCTAGAGTGATCCTTTGTCTTTAAACTGAAAGAGGGTAGATTTAAATTAGACAGTAGGAAGTTCTTTACTGTGAGGATGGTGAGACAGTGGATCAGGCTGCCCAGAGAAATTGTAGATACCCATCCCTGGAAGTGTTCAAGGCCAGGTTGAATGGTTCTTTGAGCAGCCTAGTCTAGTGGAAGATGTCCCTGCCTATGGCAGCGGTTTAGAACCAGATGATCTTTAAGCTCCTTTCCAGCCCAAACCTTTCTGTGATTCTGACCCCCCAGTAAGCTGATTGAGAGAGCAGTGCTGTTAGGAAACTTTGTTTTTTATAAATCACTTGAGCCAATTTGTTGAGGGCTCAGCTAAGGGCCAGTACAGGGGCACAGAAGAAAGCAACAGGACCATGGCAGGACTGATTCAGATTAGTGTGACGTAGTTGGTTTATACATAGCTTGTGTTTTGCTGAAACATTACCAGTGCGATAGACCTCTTCCTTTATCTTACAGTGTGCCAAGTAATTGGCATGTATGACTACACCGCGCAGAATGACGATGAGCTAGCATTCAATAAAGGCCAGATTATAAACGTCCTTAACAAGGAAGACCCAGACTGGTGGAAAGGGGAGGTGAATGGACAAGTGGGTCTCTTTCCATCCAACTATGTGAAGCTGACAACAGACATGGACCCAAGCCAGCAATGTAAGTGATCCTCTCTGCTGCCATGCTGTGATTATTTGTATAGTACTTTTAAGATGAAACATGCAGCATTGCTGTGATTCTGCTGTGGTTTGCAGAACTCAAAGCTTCACCACCGCTGCACTTGTCAAAGTCTCTTTGAAGACCTTCTGTAATGCAGACCTTATTTTCTTTGGTTTATTTTTAGTTCCCATACCCTTTGTAGCATGTTACCCTTTTATCATTTTTGCACCATGCTGTTTACATGCCTGACTCATTTTCCTAGCTTGAATTTGCTCATTGTTTTGTTTTGCTTATGTGTTGTTTTCCTCCTTTTTCTAGGAATCATATGTTGTCCATCCCCCACTCAGGCTTGAAAGTCCTCAAAGAGACCCACTATCCCATATCACTGCCCAGAGGGATGATGGGAGATGCAGCCTTGATCATGTGGCTTCCAGCATGATCATCTACTGCCTTCTGAGTAGAAGAACACACTGCAGAGCAGTTTACCTCATTTTTCATTAGTTGCATGTAATCATAATGTTTGAGTTAATTACCTACAGATATAGAAGCAAAACTAAAATGAAACAAAAAAAACACAAAAAAATCAGAGGATAGTGGGTCCTTTTGTGGCTTTCACAGTTACCAAACTAATTTTTCCACCTTTGCACAGGTGCTTTAAGTAGTTTTAAAATTATTTTAAAATACATATTTTAGCCTTTTAAAGGAAAAGTATAAATTAAATTTCTTCATTGCAATTTTGTTTGTGCAAAAAGACCCACTATCAAGGAATGCTGCATGTGCTATTAAAATTGTTCCAAATGTCCATAAATTTGAGACTTTATGTACCTTTCTTTTATATTGTTCCCTTGTCCAGTGTTGTCAAGATGTCTTTTTTTTTTTCTTTTTTTTGTTATTTTTTTTAATTACAAAAGAACAGAAGGAGTTAAATCGGTTTAAGGAACTTTCAATGTGCCCAATTACAGATAAGGTATTTTTTTGTAGCTATTGTACTGTATGTATCAGGTGTTCATTGTTGAGTGTGTACTACATTGTGGAGAGAAGAAATTAACTTCCTTCCAATGCAAGAGATATTAACCTTGCATAATGTTGTTATCCCAGTTATGTTAATTTTATTTTGCACATTACTTTTAGCTGCATACAATTAGAAAACACCCTGGTTTATATTTGTCTCAGATGTTCCAATTTTTGCATTTTCTTATCAGAAATCAATAGAATGCTACATTCATGTGGGATTTGAGAATTAACTTCTTTATTTTCATCTTGGTTACATGAAGTTTGATTTCTCATTTTTACTTTCTTATGAGTATGGGACAACACATTTTGAACAAGTAATTTTCCTGACAAGAAAGAATGTATAGGAATATCTCCCTGCAATTAATTTCCAATGTTTACATTTTTTAAACTAGACTGTGGAATTTATACAAATTAATATTAAATGGAGCTTACAGTCAAGTTTATGTAGTAGATGTGCTGTAGCTAAGCCATGTTTGTCCTTCCAGCATTAGTTACAAACTCCTGATGAATGCCTGCTGCTGTCAATGCAGAAACCCTCTCTTCCCAATGCCTAAAGCACAGCGTAGCTGTTTTACTAATTACTTTGCCGTTTAGTTATGTTCTGGTTTGTGTATTTCATTATTTCTAAATTTCCTGCTGGCAGCGTTGTAGCTTTTCTAATCCTCCCCATCTCCTTCCTCTGACCCATCGTGCGGTGCAAAGAACAAGTGAAGCTCCTTATTCAATTGCACTTCAGTATTTCATCAATATGAATGTAAATTATATAAATATATAAAAACCTGCAGCTTTAACAACTGTAATACAGCCTTTAAAATTAGTTCCATGTATAGATAATTAAATTCTTCATATAAAAGATAGACTAAAATGTGTTTGTTGTCTCGTTGCTGTGTGCACACAGAATTCACCAAGTGGCATTAGTGCATGTAACGAATTTGACACGAGAACAATCTGAAGCCAACCTGTTCAGTTTCAGAATGACATTCGTTTCTTTGAATATTATTTCAATATAATTATCAGATTTGTCATGATTATCTGCAGCCTTTTGCACCTTTCTTTCTTTACTCATTGGTTTCTACATGTTACAAATCAGATAATTTTTTTGACACTATACTAGTAGATGAATTAAGTATTCTTTGTTATTTTACCATGGGTTTACATTGACTTAGGCTCTGTTTTATGCCAGAAGCTCTAGTCTTAAAACATGCACAATTGCACAGGTTTTCTTTCTTTTTAGGTTAGTATTTAACATGAGCAAATTTTTTTCTTTACCACTCTGCCATTAAAAAAAAAAAAAAAAAAATTAAAAAAATGTCTTCATCATAGCCACTTGCTGAAAAACATGCTGCCTGGTGTGACAGCAATTGAACAGAACGTCAGTGCCTGAGGACGATGGACCCAGATTTTACTCCACTATTTCAGGATTTTGTGCATTAAAATGTTATTTTAATGAAAGAATCTCTATTTTCTCATAATGAGCTGTTGTGTTGAAAGGTTTATACGTTGACTAAAAGTGTTTGTCCTAAAGGACATGTTGTTTTTTATGACTTTAGGCCAGAAGCATACTTTCTCTTGCTATTGAAATATTAGCAAAACTTTGAATATAGAGATTTCGATGCGGCTTTTTTTTCCACCATTGCTTCAAGTGAGAAGAAAAATAAAGATATTATGATGATCTGCAGGCTACATGTTTTCTGACATGCTTCTTCAAAGTGCTGAGTGATGTCTCCTAAAAGATTTTCAAAATCACAGTGCCCTAAAACTTCCTGGGGTCAGCTTTCCACTGAAGTGAAAAAACCAGCCTTAAGTCTACAGCTCTCTGTAGACACATACCCAAAAAACCACAGAGATGTATGTTGTGCCAGGCCTCCACAGACAGAAAAGTGCTGTGCACTGCTCAACAGAGCAATATCTTTATCAATCAATTGTTGAGAAGAGTTAACTCACAGAAACTTCAAAGCACATTTAAAATGTCCCAAAGAGATTCAAACCATTGTGGCTTATATTGACATACTTTGTTGAAATACCTATAATGTTTATTTACTCAATTATTAAAGTTCTTAAGTGTACTATTATAGTTTGGCATGGTAGTGTTTAATCATCTTCGTCAGTGATTTCCCGTGAGTAGCAGGGAACAAGATACTGCACTTACTGTTTCTTACCTGTTTTGATTTTTGTTTATATATATTTATGAGAAAGGGAGTATGAAAGCAATTAATAAAGAAAATTGATTATTTCCATCAGAAAGAAGAGCTTTCCAGGATTTTGTCTCAATCCAGTTTTGGCCCTCTCCCCTCCTTCCTGGTTCATCTGTAAAGATCTTTAACCTCTCAATGCACAAGTCCTTTCCCAAAGCCAGAGATCCAAACTGCAGCAAGCAAATCTGTTTCCAAAAGAACACTTGCCTCACGTGGGGGAAATGTTTCTTCAGTCTTTGGATTTGTGGCTGTAAAGTCAACACAAATCCCCATCAAGGCTGAAACATGACTTACATAGATACAAATAAGAAACCTTTCAGATGATTTTTTTTTTTATCTCATTTGTACTTTAAACTAATAGTAAGAAAAGGGGCAGTCTCACTGCTACCTAGTCAACTGAACTCATTCTTTGCATTAAATCTCATGAGCCGAGTACGTTTTTTTTTTCTTGCACAGGAGCTGTCACTTGAAGGATGTAGAGGGGATTGGATTTGGTGATGGGTTGGGTTTTCTGTTCACAGTGTTTCTGTTTACCTTGAAAAGGATTTCCTTTGCGTTCAGTTGCTGAGGAGGAATTCCCATAAGTGTTCTTTCAGGGAATTTGTCAGTATCCATTCCAATACTTGAAATCTGTCCAAGGCAACTGAGTCTGAACAGCACTTGGCTTTATGCTCCGAACTGGTTTTATTTAAATCTCAGTCCTTTTGAAACTTCGGTGGTATCTCTTCCAGTCCCTGTGAGCTCACTGAAGGCATTTGAAAATGGCCAATTACCATAACCTTCCCATAAGGCAGCAAAATAGCTGCATGTTCTCGTTTTGGTCTCTGGTTTTAAAGCAGTTCTTTTTAGTTCTTTGTGATTATTGACTCCAACTGTTTAACTTCTTGTTCAGTAGCTCCTTCTATGCAGCCCTCTTCTGATCAGACAAGAAATGGCTTATTTTAACTTCTTTTTTTTTAGACAACTTCAGTAAATCCAGGGACAACACATCTCAAATATTATTTAATCATCTGAATTGCAAGCTATGTGCATGCACACAGACAACTGGGTAACAAGCTGCTGCTGAGCTAAATAGAGAGCACTAAGGTGACCTTTTGATTCCAAACCCTGAAAGAATGCTTTCAGAAGGTTGTCCTGGATGCAGTTAAAAACGTGAATTATTTTCACAAAGACTTCATTTCCTGCATGTAGACTTTATGGGCTTTTGTGCTTGCTGTTTGATAGCTTGCAAAGGAGTGCTTAACTATGAATAGGGATTCAGTTTGGGTTATTGCCTGTGTGAGGAGAAATTGTGGGTTAACCATCTGGCGTAACCTGGTAACGTTAATAGTAAGTGTAAACGTAATTCTGATATACACAAGTTTCTCTAGCTTGTTACAGCAAGTTTCGTAGCTGTTTGCTCCAGTCCTGTTTTCATGCATCTCAATTTGGTAACTTATTTAAGAAAATAAATCACAGCCCAAGAAAATCCCCTGTAGTGCTCCTCCTCAGCACAAACATTCAGGCTGCAATGTCTGCATCGAGCCAGAAGCTAATTTCAGTCAAACCTGTTGCTCTACTTCGCAACTGTTTTGAATCCTATGGAGCAACACAGAAAAAGAAGTCAGATTCTAGAACAAGCTCTATCTTGTGGAGTAGTTTTAATTAAGCATTTCATGGAAAAGATAGTCGTTAGTGGCTGAAGGGGAAAAGATGTTTATACCCAAGATAGCTGCTTTACAGCAAGTAGGCACAGAGCTTTTAGAAGGTGTTGGATTCCTTGTGGTGGTGCTTGATCACAGGATTGTGCTGTATTTTCTAGCACAAGTTTTTCATTCATTTCTTTGTGCCCTGCCTACCTTTTTGAGTCTGACCCCTCAGCAGCAGCTGGCCCTAGCAGTGAGAAGGAAGCTCTGTGCCTATATGCCATTCAGTTCTCAACTTCTGTTTGGTGTGTCCATGTACCAGCTTTCACCCCCAGAATACTGATCCAATGATGCTGACTCAGCTGAACACCTACCAGTGGAGAGCTGTGAACTGGTGACAGCACCAGCAGAGTGCTGGTGTGAACTGGACTCAGATCGGTGTTATAAAGGTTTTCTGTGCCCTGGCCTAGATGGCTGAAAGTGGATTCAGGGGGTTTTCCATCACATTCAACTCTTCCAAGTGCAGTTTTCTCTGTTGTTTCATTTGTTGGAGTAATTCTGCATCCAGATGAGCGTTACAATGAATCTCATTTGATTTCTTCAGTTTCTTTTCTGGGGGGTGAAAGGAAGACTTGAAGCCTGGAAAGATGATGACTGGAGATCTGCCCAAGACAGTGAAAAAACTATAAAATGTTGTTTGGTAAAAAGTTTTAACTTCTAGAATACTATGTTTAGTTACCACATTTCTGATTCCAAGTGAAGTGCAGGTACAGCATCTTTATTTTTGTGGAAGACAATGTAATAATGGACTGTGCAGTTCCTTCTGCTTGGATCCATGGCTGGTGCTCTTGACTGATTTGCTGTTACTGTACAGTAAGTCGTCAGGGGCTCAAGATAAGTGTAGGTCATAATCCCAAGGTGAGACTGAGAGTTACCTGAGGTGTTATAAACCAGTCCAGAAGTCTGTTAACTCTGCTAATTTGTATTTTTAAATGCATCCATATCCTCACACGTAGGATTTTATTCTCCCCAAGTATATTCTGGAAAGGGAGTGGTAGGCATGTTCTGTTTATTTCTGAAAGGATGCAGCACGCTTTTTCCCATCTGTTTTACCTGTTGCCTTCCCTTCCTTCCCTTGACTGAATACTAAAATACTACTTTTATTCATAGAAAACAAGGTATTAACCTAAAACACTGCAGAAAGCTTTTGCTATTGCAGAATGAAGATGGTGTATCACAAGTGTGTGCCATTGAGGACTACACTCATGCATGTTCCAAAATTTAAAAGAAAGGAAAATGGAAATTGTTATAAAGATTCTTGAGTCTCTTGCTTGTGCATGGATTGGCAGTAGCAATCCCTCCACCTGGTAATAGCTGACTGATATGAACAGGAGGAGGAGGCACGCATGCTGGTGTGACTGCTCTTGGCAAAAACAAAGTAATACGCAATACTTTGCATGTTTCCAGACTTGATCCTGTGTCCATCCAGAGGGTAACCTTCTGCTCTAACAATAAACGAACATACTGGTCCACTTGAGAAATCCTAAACATGCTGAAATTGTTGAAATTAGCTCTGGAATGGGATTTTGCAATACAGGAGCTTCAGATGAAGAGATCTGGCCAGCAGACTGCTGTCTTCAGCAAAAGCTTCAGATGGTCTCTCAGTTGAGGGTCTATCCCATAAGATATTTATCAGAAATTGGTGGTTGTATGTGAGGCTATTTGATAAGAAGACTGAATGGTGAAATGATGTAATTTGACAGTGAAGGAATGCTACCATGGTGTGCTCTTCCCCCCTGCTTAAGGGTCTGAAGGATAACTGTGACATTGTATTTTACTGCTTCTGGTTCCCTACAGTAGAACAGATTCCTGTCTCCTGTGATCTTGTCATTATGGACTGGGCCAGCAAGAGGTTTACAAGGAAATCTGGCAGTTAAATTGTTTAAAAAAAATCTCCCCAAATTAGGCTAAATTAGAAGTTGTGCCCATATTGTAAGTAAGCAAGTACCAGAGCAGAACCTTCCTTCTGAAAAAGCAGCATCTCTTGTACATTGCTTTCAAGCTTGGTGCTTAGCTTATTAGACCCGTATTTTCAGGCTGACTTTGTAAGGAAAAGGAATAGAATGATGTTTAAAATTATCTTTGCATTTCTAGAATCCCTTAACCCTACAGGTCTTATGCTGGCAGGAGGTCAAATCACAGATTTCTAGTTACAGTATTTATATGTTAGTTCCATTAATACAGACAGAGTAGCCAGTCTGGTGAGTGTGCAAATGTCTCTGCTCAAGGTCATAGTGGTTACTCAACCGAAGGGCAAAAAATTGAGTGTTCACAGTACTGTGAACATTCCAAGTTAGCTATTGTAATTTCTCCATTTCTTTTCTGAGTTTACCAGCTTGTAGTTAAGGATTCAAGTTTGGCACTTTCCAGGTGGGATTCAGTGCTCTGCTTTCTCAGAGAAGGAGAGAAATGAAAGAATGGGGCATTCAAGTAACTGAAAAGACAAATGCCAGCGCATGATTTTAAGTACCTGAATGACTGTATGCATGAGGGTCTATCCGTGTGCTTTAAATTAGAAACGTTAACCAATTCTACACTGAGGTAAGGTCCCATGCCTAACCATAGCAGAACTTCCCATCTGTTGCTTGAAATGTCTGATATCAGGGGTGCTTTCTAGACCCTAGCAAAGGTCTCTTTTAGTGTTTTGTATTCATGAATAATATTATTACAGCTGCAAGTGGAATCTAGATGTTCATAGAATTACTTTGCATGGTAATTTGGCATCCATGAAAAACTAGCTGGAGGCCTGACATCTGCTCTTGGAAAGCAACCCAGTTCTTCTTTGGTGTTTTTAATACAAAGACAAGAAAAATCTTTGTTCTTGTGTACCTCATGAAGAAAATCCTTAATCTGAAAAGTGTTTCTTCCTACATGTTCTGCTCAGATAGAAACAGGCTATTTTCCCAAATATTTCCTGTTCAAAAGTAGACCATTTGTTGAAGTTCAGAAGAGACCATTTACATCCCAGCTGGCTGGCTGTCAAGCTGGCCACTAAGTTATATTATGATTCAAAATGTAAAATGCTTCCTCTAAAAGGCTGATGGTTGGGAACCACACTTCAAACCAAGGTCATCAGCATCTTTGAATAGAAACTTCCCTGGTCTCTGAGGGAAAATAATTAAACACTTTGTTCAGTTTAATGAAGCTGACAGTGCATGGGGAGAAATAGTTCTGCTTATTAGACTTCTGATTTACATGATAACTAAGAAAATGCTCTGAAAGCAGCCATTTATGAAACAGAAATGAAACTTTTGGCTTTGGAAATATGCCCAGTGCTTTGATTGTTTTGTCATAATGTTGATAATTCTGAAAACCTACCTTTTATTTCACATTTCAGTTGCATCTTCTAAAGTATGGTTCCACCAAGGAGCATTTTCAGTATGCTTAGGCTTCCAACCTGACCTGTTCTCAGCTTCTTAGTCATAGAGGGAGTACCTTGACTATATGCATTGACTTTTTTTTTTTTTCCTTTCCTTAAGTCAAATCTCTCATTACCTTTTCAGGAGCACACATTAGTTGAATCAGCAGTTGAAGGCATTCCATGATAATGGTAATGTAGGTGGATCTTGCTAGTGGCATTGTGGCGGACCACTTCCTAAGTTACATTCAGGAAGCCAAAAACGGAGTAAATACTATCTAAATATTAACTTTATATACAAAGAGCTGAAAGAGTCCTCCAGGGTGTGATGTGATTAAGAGCAGTAGTGGTTCACTTGTGAAAGCGTGTGCAAAAATCAGATCTAAAATCATTCCTATCAGATCTCAGCAGGTTGGTGTCATTGCTGATGCTGCTGAACAATGTAAAAAGAAGCCTTGACCATTTTAAACCCCCTGAAGTGAAGGTCCCCTTGAATGTTTTCCAGTCAGAACGTTTTCCGTAAGGAAAGTTTGTTTAAATGGGGAATGTACTGAATTTACAGAATCACAGAATGGTCAGGGTTGGAAAGAACATTAGAATGTCTACTTCCAACCTCCCTGCCCAAGGGAGTACCTTTCATTAGATCAAAGCCCCATCTAACCTGCCCTTGAACACTTCCATGGATGGACCATTTACAACTTCCTTGGGCAACCTGTGCCAGTGCCTCACCACCCTCACAGTAAAGAACTTGTTCCTTATATCCAATCTAAATGTCCCCTGTTTAAGTCTAAACCTGTTACCCCTTGTCCTGTCACTACAGTCCCTGATGCAGAGTCCCTGTCTGGCATCTTTGTAGGTCTCCTTTAGATGTTGGAAGGCTGCTATGAGGTCTCCACGCAGCCTTCTCTTCTCCAGGCTGAATAGCCCCAACTTTCTCAGCCTGTCTT
>JASSUY010019349.1:0-15671 GCA_032466535.1 Forpus xanthops | reverse complement strand
CCCCCCCCCCGCCCCCCCCCCGCGGATCCAAGTAAATTGACACTTATCAGAACAACAAAAGAAATCCCTGTAGGCCATTTAGAAGCTGTTGGAACCAGGTTTCCCAAATAACATTAGTTGTATTCTTCCCTGCTACTGTGTTAAAGCATGCATGCAAAGATGTAAGTAGTAATAAGAGAAGACACGCATGTGCGGCATATTCTTCTTGCTCTTCTTCCTCTTCCTTCTCCACTCTGGGTATTTGTGTCTGCCTGCTGCTCTGATGTTACTCTTTTCAAAGGAATGATTGCAGACAACAGACTTCACTGTTTGGTTTACCGGCAGCTTAAGGGGCTCAAGCACTGCAAGGATTAAGTCTTATATCTTGAGGGACACCTTTCTGTTTCATGTTCTTGGGAAAGCTAGCTGTTATTAAAGATGTATGGGCAGGTGTGTGACTGGCTTAAATAGGAAAGATTTTTCTGAACGACTTGATGTTTATTTTATTTTTGTATATTTTGACTTTCATTTACCTTTTCCTCGAATCCTCTAGCTTTCTGATACTGTAAGAAAGGTGCAAGGGTCTCTAAATCTCACCTTAATGCAACGTCTCCTCCCTATGGTCCACTCCTAGGACACAGAACTGCCTATCACTGCATAACACAATGGTTAAATGCTCCTTATTATACCATAGTTTAAAATGCATTTTCCAATTACACAAGTATATAGCATTTTCTAAACAAATAGGCTAATTTTGTATACGTAAGCAGCTTTTTAATAGGATGCTGCAACTGAAAATTACCATACGATTCCTAAGGCCCAATATCACAAACACGTTGCTAATCTCCTAGTGAAAACATGTGAACTGCTCCATGTTTCACTGCAGAAACCCCTTTCTTTTTTCTTTTCTCTTTTTTACTTTTTACCTTTTTACAAAGCGCAGGTAGCAGATTGTTTTGGCCTATTGGAAACAATTAAATCAAAGTCCGTTGGGCTTTCTACAGCTGTATTTAATAGAGAAGGGCAGACTCCTTCCTGCTGGTTAAATTGGTTGCTGCGATGCACAGCTATTTTTATTTTTGTGTTAAAGTGAGGTTTTGAAGCCTGGAAAATAAATGCTGGACTTGGCAGAGGACAAAAATACTTGGCTGGAAGTCAGCACCAATGTAGTGCCCTGTATTTACTTTGTGGTATGTATCTAAATTTCTATTTTGATTCAGGAATTTACCCTGATAGATTAATCTATGTTTAGTGAGAGCAGCAACTCATGCTACCTGTTTCAACAGTGAATTTGCATTAAATAAGATGGGTAAGGGGAAAGCTGAATACCCCATTTGCACATTAAAAGCTGATCATTAATCCTATATTTTAACTCTACAACTGTCAGGAGCTATTATTTCCCAAAGAGCCTGACAGTTCAAGGGATAAACTGGAGTGGGTCCCATTATAAAGGTCTATGAATAGACGTCAGAATAGTTTGCGCATCAAACCCCAAAGGCTATTAAATGTGATGCTTTAAGAATCAATTTGTAGCTAAATTAAACCGAGGGGATGTGAATCCTAGGACAGATTTTAATAAAGCAGAAAATGTAACATATAGAGAGGCATTTTAAACGCAATTAGGCAGATGTAAAGATTTTAAAAAATATGCATTATTAAGCATTAAAAAACCCCACATTGATTTTCAGCCTAATGCTTGGAAAACTGTGCCACATTTTGCCACAGTAAAGAGATCAAACAAGGAGAGGTGCTGAAATGCTCCTTGCAAAATTATGTTTTCAAGTGACTTTAGAACAGATCAATAGAGAGCTGATAGCTTACGAGCCTCTGAGACATGTCAACAAACGCAATGCAAGAAAAGAGGACCAAAGAGCTGTCTTTGTACAAAAAAAACAGTTTCTAACAGGGCATCCTGCCGAGTTTTATCCGAGTTCATTAGGCTTGAAGAGGGGGATCTGCTAATTCCACGTGAAAAGTTCCAGACATTTGCAAAACCAAATCAAATGTGATGCTGCACTTAAGCTTGTTAAGATGTCGAAGTTAACACTAAAACCTGCTTAAATGGGCTATCATGAAACAAGGCTGTACAAGCAGCACCATCCTCACACTTTAAGCAAGCCAAAAGAAATCATGTAAGCTCTGTGCAGTTCTTGTGAGGCTTTTTAGCACCACACTAGACCGGCCCTCCAAAAAATAAATGTTGGGAAAAGAACATGATTCTCCAATATGTTACTTCTGTTTTTCCCCAAGGGGTCTCAAATGAAGCCAGGGAATCAGGCCCAACATATAGAATTACAAGGCCAGGAGTGCAGAAAGACTGACAACCTCACTGCATTGGGAACAATTTTGTTATCTCTCATTTATTTCCACAATTTTTTTCTCTTAAGTCATTTATATCCCCAAGTCCTTGAAAGAGGATGTGCTTTAAAAATGATATATTTTCCTCTGTGCTTGGAAAGTTAATAGTTGTTTATTATTCAAAGTAGGCTACCGATAAAAAAGATCTCTCAAAAAAGAAATCACGGTTCATTTCCATAGCTGAAAATGGAGCTCCTTGCTTACTGCAGCTGGAAAAAGTGAAGACAAAGGGAAGTTTATCATAGACAGTTCCCCCAGGTTGTTTTGTTTAGAGCTGGCTGAGACATGAATGGAAATTCCAGAAAGCCCCTCACTTTGTACTCCACTGGTTATCATGGATTTTAATATTCTGGGGGGATAGCTGAAAGCTGTGTGCTGTGGATTGACCGTAATATCTAGTAAATCACTGTCTCTGACAACTTTGGTTTAGCTATTCCTGCCTTTTTTATATTGTCAAATGAAATTAACTATTACCTACTTCATGGTCCACCATTATTTTATTATTTTGAACTAGAGGCAAGCTGTCTATAGGCATGTGAATGTGTGAATGCATAATACACATTAAAAGAACTAGGTTCTTTACTATTTTCTTAGGTTGTGTAGACAAAATAATATAGAAAGTGTCAATACTGAGGATGTCTGTCCATTCAGCGCCTTTCACGTGTGCTTTATGGTATCTTCTTTAATTGCACACCTACCTGCTAATTTTATTGTACAGTATCATTTAAATTCCAAGAATTAGGACCAATTCCATATTTTGCTGCCTTCAAAGCAGTTTGTTATCGCATGCCTTATTTACAGTATGCTATTCAAGCACTTTTCTCAAAAAAGAATAATTAAATTCCTCATGAGATTTTCTATGGTGACCATTTCTACAATATTTGAAAGCTGCATGAGCATAAATTAATATACGTCCCCCTTAACAGTTGCTTTTGGAACTCATCCCAACCTTACTGCTTTGAGTTCTTAGTACAGCGAAATTTTGGCTTTGGCCCTGTAATCTATCCTAGAATAATATATTTGAGCATGGAATAGTGAGGACACTAGTCTATAACTGAGGACATGGCATATGTGGTTCAGTCAGCGCTACCAGCTGTGAGAAACCTGAGCATCCTCAGTTACAGCAGAATCTTCTTAGAATTTAGCAACTCCAACTGAAGAGGTAGTGATGGAGCATGTGCAAACTGTGAATTTTCACAGGCTTATAACACAGCCAAATGTATAACAAGAATAGCAAAAGGCAACAGGGAGCCTCTTCAGATTTTTCAGACTCTGGCTTCAAATTGTGGAGGTGCTAGAACAATTCTCAGAGAATATCCAGAATGTTTAATGATGGCAATCCCACCTGGTTTATGTTAACTCACTCTCAGAAACAGCTAAGCAGTTTTGGCTGAAATTTTCATTAGAATTTGAGCTTGAATCAGGCACTGCATGCAAACGACAGCAGAAATGTCTAAACTCTGATGAAATCTAGCTGTCTAGGAAGATAGGCTTATAAAGGTAGAGCCTCAGACAATTTTCCTTTTCATGCTGTGCATATACACAAATGTAATGATCTCATTACACCTAATGCTGTGCATGTGAAATAAACATGCATGTGCCACGTGGGTGCAAATGTGCTTGCGCACACACAATGATCAAACAATTTAAACAATTTGTCATGTTTAAGTATATCACCCATAGATAGTCACTGTGTGTAATTCAGGATCAGTTATGCAAGCAGACAGGCCTGCTGCTCATGAGCCACTCAGCAACAACAGTACTACCTCTGACTGCAGTGGGAACAGGACAGTCAGGATTATAATCTCATTAAAGGAGAATAGATTCAGAAATCATGTCCTACTTTTGTTAAATGCAGCACTGGTAGGTTATATGGATTGGTTTTAATTTTAAATGCTAGTCGTGTATCTGGCTTGCAAAAATGACTTGATTCATTTGAGAAATTCTAAATATTACCATTAACAGAGCTTTATTCTTTGGGCCCATAAATCCAGGTATATCTATAAAAAGAAAAAAAATAAAGGGTTTCTGTTTATCATCTGTACAGAAGTTCTTCTTGTCTTTTATTGCAGAGAGCCAAGTGTAATCACCAAGAGAGGAAATGATCGAGTTCGGCAGCAGCCTCAGCAGGAAAGCTGACTGCCAGGTGCGTGGAGTGTAAGAATATCTGTGCTAGCTATGTACACACCAAGGGTTTGATTTGCATTAGAACACTGCTGGGCTGAAGGGAAACAAATGAAAGAGAGGATAGGTAGGCACCTACGCCACCACTACGTCTCTGCCTGCTGAAGAGGTTTGGGTTTCACGGCAGAAACACAAATGCAGCGTGAAGCTAAATAATTAAAGCCTGGCATTATGGACCAGAGTCATTTCTTATTATCAGGATGGTCATTTTTTGTGTGTGGGCGTAACAGACAAAGCTTATTTTGAAAGATCTTAAATGTGTTCTGAAGAGAAAACATAATCTCTTTTAGCATTTGCAAACCTTATATTACCCCAGGAAAAAAAAAAACATAGTCGAAAGCACTGAGCACATGGGCTTATCTGCAACCTAATACTGTTATTGTAAGGGTTTGTATAGCTCACTTCCTGCCTTTAGGCTTGCACAACAGGATATTTAAATTACAAAGACAATGAAGAAACATGGCAAAATGCTCTTGATATTAAAAATATTCTAGCTGCTTTACTGCTCTAATTCCCCATGAAGTAACTTGCAAGATTAATGAGTAAACACAAGGTCGCTCCTTGAGTGGTGCTGGCTAAACAAACTACAGGCAAATTAAAGGTAGCCAGCAGGCAGGTTCAGGGTTTAGCAGCTGTCCCACTATGCTGTGAGAAACGTATAACTTACTATTAAAACGGCAACCACTACCCCTTACTACTGTTAGCAGTCTGTCACTGTTTCCATTGTTAACTCGGTCTTTGGGGTTTACTATCTCATCTGTATTAAGTTGCGTCAGGTTGAAACTTGGCACACAGGTGTGTCTGGATGGTACTCATGTTTTTTCTTTCTTTTTAATTACAAAATTAAATTGTATCAGTTACAGCTGAGTAATATATTTTTTTCCTTTACTTTCAGACACTGTTCATTTACTTCCCCAAAACCGAATGCAAACAAAAATTTAACTTTTCACTGAAAGAGCCCTGAAGTATAGTTCAATTGGTCCATTAAATCTTTTGGTTCTATGCAGTTTGTATTGACAGGGCTATTTTTATCCTAGAGGTCTTTATCTGAGTGAGCACTTCTCGGCTTACACTTTCCTGATCTACCACCTTGGAGTACTGAGAGGCACTGAATTAACCCGTACTGGATTGCTGTTACACCCTGTTTGTTTCCCTTTGGCTTGTATTTGAGGGAGACTTTCTGCTGTATTCAGTATATTTATTCTCTTTAAGCTGTGTGACGACCTCTCTCTCCTTGCACAGCCAACCCAAGGAAGGTGCAAAAAAGTTTCAGAAGAGATTACAGAACGGATACAACCCTTGTTATGTGCTGCGTTAGGTAAACATGCCAAAACACAATTTCAAGCACAGGTACCATGTGTGACTTTTTTTGCCATGGTTTGCTGTGCCAGGGTCAGAGAAGGTCTCAGAGTATTTCTTTACAGGAGTGTGGAGCGCAGCTCCCTAAAAGTGCTGACACATTTTGCAGCTACAAAAAGCGAGGCTCAGAGAGAAGAACTGGCTCATGTGGCCAGGGAGTGGACTGTCCCCCTAAATTCAGTATATTTGGCTACAACAGGGGTCAAACCTAGCACAGTGCCTTGCACGCAGGGATGTGCTATTCCTGCATCCCATGCTGCGGCAGGCTGCAGGTGATGCCCAGGGAGAGCGGAAGATGGTACATGATGTGCCACAGGCAGGTAGGTGCAGATGCAACCACTGCCAGCCAGTAACCACCTGGGATCCAGCTCAGCTATGTCAGCTCTGCTGGGCAGTGTGATCCTTCCTCTCTCTTCATTCATCTCCTTGGCAATGGGCTCTTTGAACAAGCCTGCCCCTGCACTGGGACCCAAGCTGCACAAGATGAAAAGGGGACAAGTCTCACAAGACCTTGGTAAAGACTGAGTATCTACTTGTGAGTAGCTCCAGTGAAATTCAGATTAGATTAATAGTTGGAGTTCTAAGCCCATTTTGCATTAGCAGTGACAAAGGTGTGTTAGAATGTGGATGAATGTAACTTATTCATGGGTTTATGGCCCTAAAATTCAGGGAGTAGAGGACTCTACAATGGCTTTCATGGTTGCATTTTTCCATTCATATCTCTAAGTTAAATCAGGGACTGTAGCAATAGGACAAGGGGTAATGTGTTTAAACTTAAAGAAGAGAAGTTCAGATTAGATGTAAGGAAGAAGTTCTTTAGTCTGAGGCTGGTGAGGCACTGGCACAGGCTGACCAGAGAAGCTGTGTCTGCCCCATCCCTGACAGTGTTCAAGACCAGACTGGATGGGGCTTGAAGCAACCTGGTCTAGTGGAAGGTGTCCCCGCCTGTGGCAGGGGGTTGGAACTGGATGACCTTAAGGTCCTTTCCAACCCAAACCATTCTCTGATTCTAAATTTAAATGTAAAACTCAAGGAATTTCCCATTAACTGTACATCTGAGGGACCTGCTGAATGCACTTATGGGAATCTAGATAAGCAGAAACTTTAGGTTATACAAACAAGTCACACATCTCTTGCTTTTGATAAAGCAGGACAGTAGGATTATATGTGTGCGCTAAGCAAACAGCATCAGATGAAGTAATGCCTTTTTTCGACATTTTCCACTTTGCATTTGGAAGTCAGAAGGATTTTCAAAACCACGTTTTTTTGAAATACGGTGGGAAATGATTAAATAAGAATATTGCTGTCAGTCTCTTGCGTGCAAATCTTACAGGGTCTGAAAATCACCAGTGAACTTTGGAGAGAATTTTACCCTTAACATGGACTAAACACAATTGGTTGTCAAGGAGAAGAAAACACTTGGCTACTAACCAAGCAAATACTTCCTTTTAAAAATGTTCTAGTGAGCAAGTGAAAAATGAGGTCATTCATGCAAATATGCCATTCACCGACACCTTTTTTTACAACCAGATTATGGCTACTACTCCTGCCCTACAGCAGAGTGGTGCAGACTCTGGGTAAAAAACTCTTGAAAGTAAAGGTAATGGTGGCTCATAGTCCTCGAGGAAGCACTTGTGAATGAAATGGGGAGTGTGATGAGGTAGTGTGAATGCTCTGCCACATTGCCTCCTGCAAGAGGCAGAGGTGGGAACAGAGCAGGCTTCAGGAGCAGACGCTGAGCATGGGCAGGGATGCAAAACCAGACAGCTTTATCCTGGGTCCCACAGCAGAACTGCTCCTCACCTCCTATCTGAGATGTCACCAGCTGCATGTCTCTGGTTCTTACAGCTGAAGGCAGTGCAGGGAGCTTGGGCCCATGTTCAGCTGTTTTACATCAACTTCCAGTCACTGACCTTGCACAGACCCAGTACTGGGACCACCATAATGGTGTTTGGACTTACACAGCAAGAGAGCATTGCCGGAGGCCTTTTGTCTTCTTTTCACCATCCCTTGACCCCTTCTTCCCATTTATGCCTTATGCTGTCTCTACTGTGCACTACAGAAGTAAGGATGCGGTCCTACATAGCAAAGCCTTCAGAGAGTTAAGCACCAAACAGTGAAACAAATTCTCTTTAATTCTGTAAAACAAACAAACAAAACAAACAGGAACTTTAGCTTCAGTGACTATGCAGGCACACCAGATTTGCCAGAACGCATTCATACTCATCCTTCTCTGAAGAGAGAAAACATTGGCTTGGTCGGTACTGACAGCATCATTCTGTAAGCATTTTGGAAGTGTTGTTACCACACTTATTCTGCAGTGTATTATGTTTATTACACCAAGGCCCACCAGAGAAATAGGATCCTGGACTCCTTACTCGATGGAGGGATTTGGCATGAAATGTTCTGTCTTGGAGAAAAATATGTGGGATATTATATGGCAGCATACTTCATAACAATAAAAGTATGACAGTGGTACAGCTTGTATTATGAAAACACTGTCATACTGGTCATGTGAAAAGCAGATCTACCACATTTGATTTTATTAAGCGTAACTCTTTTATTATATAAAGCCTCTAGGAATGAACAGCATGCTTGCACCATTGATATTAATGGGATCTTTTGCAATAAAAACAGTACTTGGGAATCTTTTGCAGAGCCAAAGGAACCTAAAAGTTGCTGCTGTATGTAATAACTGCTTTACTGAGTGAGTACATCTCTGCTTTTGTCAGAGAAGCAAATGAAAATGTAAATAGAAGGAAAAAAAAACATGAGATGTTGCTCCACAGGAACATCCCAAATGAAGAAATATCTCCCAAATAGCCTTTTCAACTCTTTAGGAAGCAAGGTGAGTGTTTTAGAATAAAAGTGCTGCTTATTCCCAAACAAGGCACCCACACAGGGAGCTGCTTTAGTTTGGTTATTCTGCAAACAATTCCGATCGCAAAAGCTATGCCAGCCGGCTTCCTCGCTGAGGCGGGGGGAGGAGGTCTTCTCCTACATTAGGAGCCTTTTGTTGGCCTGATATGGCTATATTCCCTGCCACACTGGTGTTCAGCAGGGTTTCCGGGATAAAATAGAAATCCAAATAGCCCTTTCTGTCTACTTGAAAGTTTGTTCAGATTTGAACAGAATTTGTGTACTTACCGGACAATTGAATAGTGTAGTTTAACACTCGGCCTTTTCTGTGCTCGTTTTAAAATGCAGGGAAGGGGGGAGGGAGGGGGGGAAGCAAAGGGGATTATATTGTATGAAACAGAGAAGCAAAAGTGCACCGCATATGACTAAAATATCTTCAAATCCTCACCACAGAAGTTTCTTAAAACCTTGCCATCTCTAAGTAAGGCCTTTGTTGACATGAGTGCCTCACTTGTTACTGAATGCTCCGGGTTTATTAGCTTTGCAGTTTAACAGGGGAAAAAGGCAAATGCCTCATGGAGTCTGTACCAGGCTGACTTCTCTAACTCATTTCTGTCTTGCAAACCCAATGGAAGCAACAAACTAGAAGCCTTCTGCATTTTTTTTATTTTTTTGGGGTTTTTTTTTGGTAAAAAGTTAGGATAATAGTATGCCTCTAATTTTATGTTAACGATCCCAGGCTTTTGTTTCAGCCTCTTTCTTTCAGTGGAACGAATTCACTCGGTTGATTTGTGGATCCAAATGTGGAAAAAGGAGTCATGAATTTTGCGTGATTAATGGGGAAATTAGAAAAGTAGCCAATTTCGCATGAAATTATACAGGGAAGAAAAATGGTCTATCAGCAATGAAAGAAATAGTGGGAAGTTTTTGGAAGAGCTCCCATTCGCAAAATAATTTTCCACAGAACTGTACATCTTTATTATGACTTACACTGTTGCAAACTACTGCATCTTCATGTGTAATCATCATACTTTTACTCATGTTTAATCAATGCCATTTCAGAAATGCAGGCAGGAACACACAGTTTTAGTTAGCAACAGACACACAGCAACATATTAGCTACTGACCCTGACCTAGTATTTAATTATTTAACTTAAAGAGGTGGGCAGTACTATGCTAAAAAGAGGTTAATGCCACACATTTCTGATTTGAATGAGATCCAGAAGGTAGAAAAAAGGGTTTGGGAGCTTCTGAATCCCAAGTTTTTGTCTGACTTGCTGAAAGGCTAGAAGGCACTGGCAAAGATTTTCTTCAGCCTGTGAATGGTTCCCTGTGGATGAACCTTAGTACAGGTTGCAGCATCTCTGTGATGAGGTAAAAAAATCTGGGATTTAGACTCGAAAGCATCTCTACTTCTTGTTTGCAAGTTCTTGTGTGCTTTCAGCAAAATAAATGCCTGACGCTGGTCAAGTTTTTCTGTTTTTCTGCTGCTCATCATTGCAGATCCGCGTCACAGTGCTTACGACGTATTATGTTACAGCCAACAAACTAACTTCCTCTTAAACATGTTACTTCTACTCTGTTGCTTGTGATATTGATGGCTATTTTGACCTTTGGAATTCTCTGACTACTGGAGCCTTAAAATAGTACACATCAAGTAAAATGTTCTCATTTTGAAGTTCCTTTTGCCTCGCATGCCTGAGCTGAAAGACCATATAAACCAAGATTATTCAAACACTTCTAAGTATTGCCCAGAATGTCAAGGGAAATTTTGTTAGCGAGGACAACTGACTGTTTTGTTCCACTTTTGCTTTTGAGATATGTTTTACTCAGCAGAAGTACATCGCTCTGCTTGCCGTGCTGTCACAGGAATCATTTAAAGCCTTCCCTTTACTAAACTCCAGAAATTAACACTTGTGAAACTATTCTTTTTCTGTGCTTCTTTATTTCAAGTCTTTTGTGAAACGTTACCAAATAACACGTTGGTTTAGAGCTAGCAGCCAGTTCCCCCAGTTTTATCAAGCTCTGCATTCTCTGTATCATCAGAGGTCATTTTTAGCTATTGTACCTCTTTGTCTGGTCCAGTTAGAAAAGCGCACAAGCACTCCAGTACTATCAGTTATGCTTGGAGGAACATAAGAAGGGCCAGGGGGAGGGGAGGAGGCACAAACTCAGAAATAGCCCGTTTCTTTGCTTCCAGAGAGTGCAGCCTGCTAACAGCCAGGTCGGGCCTGCCAGAAAATCAGTCCTGCAGTACTACAGTCGGTAGACAGCATGGCCACAGAAAAATGCCATGCCAAAGATCTCTTAAATACATAATAAAATAATCTCTCAAAAAGTGGCATCGTTATTGAATTTGTATGTCTTGAAATTAATTCTACGTTGTGGCCTAGTTCTTTCTTATTTCTGAACCTATGATGGGCCACATCTGTGGAAGTCTGTATCAGCTATTCTGAAACCAGCTGCTGCCGAGATTCTTTCAGTTAAACTGAAATTAAGAACAGGTTTGTGGGCTCCCTACCTGCTGTGAAGCCGTGATGTAGTTTATAAAATTACATATGGGTGAGAAAATCTGACTGCCAGGGCTGGAAAAGTTGGTAATATATACAGCCTTTAGCATGAACCTAAAATAACCACGTACACTAAGGCTGCACTTACTTTGCAATATTAACTTTTTCTGCTCTCTTCCTCAGTGTCTCTGTAAAAGCTATCTTGAATAACTTGATTTAAAATAAAAAAAAAAGTGGGTTTGAGAAGATCAAAGCACAAAAATCAAAATCAGGCCATATCCTAGCAACTGTTTTGATGGTAGGGGCAAATATGAAAGGCATTAAAAATGTTGATTCTCCAAGAAAGGACTCCGGATTATTTCTGCCATAAGGAAAAGCTCATTACATGCCATAAGTGAGATGATGGAGACAACCACTGATCATCTTTTATCATTAAAGCAATTCCATTAATAGCAAGGGGACAACTTGTATGAGTAGAAGGTAAAGAGGATGTGACCACATCCTCTTTAAAAATGACACCCCATGCAATTTGTCATCAGATATGCCCAGGTCGCTTATTGTGGTTACATGTTAATAGACTCATCAGATCCCGAAATACGTGCACCTCTCTGAATGGAGAAGTATTTTCAAATCCGTTTGCTAGATTTATGCCTGACTCAGTTAATGAGGTACAAAAGCTTGACCTCAGCCCATGGAGACCCAGAGTACACCAGCGTGCAAAACTTTGCTGGGTGATGGTGTGTTTTAATAACGCAAACTTTGGAAGCAGCTGGACACCGTTACTGGGGCACGATTAAAGAAGAGACAAAGATTTTTGCAGTGTGTGAGAAGTTGATCTATTTTATCCAAGAGTATACTCTGGGTATTGATTGAAACCATTTTGTTTGAGTGAAATTTGTGCCACCCACATAAACTCTGAAAGCACACCAGTGTTATAATGGCCCATTTCAATTTAAGTAAGAAATGTTAGTTTCTTGTTAAAAAGCATCCCTGGGAATGTTTCTGTGCAGTGATCTGCAGACATACAGGGGCATTAGAGCCGTACGCGCCTTCCAGTCTGCAACTTCTGCGCATGCTCTTTGTACTTCCAAGTACACCAAGAAAGAGTCTGGGTTTGAATGTAGAGACTCATAGACGATTATTTGTTGTCAGGCTTTGCGTACTCTTTTTTTCCTCTGACCCAAGCACACGTTGAAAGCAAACTCTGGTTTAGATTAAAACAGATATATACTGGTTTATTGGCAGAGCTGGAGAACTAACTATAAGGCTAGGGTCTGTGTTTAGAAAAGGTCGTTGAGAGACAGATATGATGGGAGACGCCAAGGAAAATGCTGGTCTGAGTCTTGAGATGGAGAGACAGATTCCTTAAAAAAAATCAAGAGCCGCAAACCATCCTGGTTTAGCACTGTTTAGACACATTCTCTAAATTTCAAACAGACTCATAACAACAAAAAGTATTAACCGTCACAAAACCTGAGCAACTCTGAGCAAGTACACAGCCAAAGCTAAAGCAAGCAACTCCTCCAGATTACATTTCACTGAATATATCTATGGATGTGACACATATACACATGCACACACACACACACACACACACATACACAATGGGATACAAACTTGGCTTGTTTGCCTTCCTTGAAGTATTCATACATGCTTTCAGCTTTGCTTTTAGAGAGACTGCCTATTTTCCTCACTATTCCACGCTGTGGTTTCTCGGGAACCTTTTCTTATCTAAACTTCCACCAATCATTCCTAAGGCTAAGTTATGCAGACAAGTCATTGCAGAGATTTTCATCAAAATGCCATTTTCTTTAACTTGAGAAAGCCTGGTCCCAAATGCTGAAAAAATAATTTATTAGATCGTAGCAAAAGTAAATAAATGTTTTCCTGCTCCAAGTATTTCATTAGCCAGAATTATTATACATGTGAGTCTATAAATAGCAAACCACGTATTGAGCCATTAATATCGCTGACATTCTCATACAAAATACTGTAATTCAAAGAATTTGAAACGGGAGGACATCGCCTAGAAGATTTCTGACAAAGATGAAATGGGTAAACAGTGTCTACAAACAGATTAATCACCCATTGTAATGGTACGTTACTGATGACTTGAAAATTAGGAGTATCTTCTCTACCTGAAATTTCTCATGACACTGATGATGTTATGCAAATAGATTTTGCAAATCCTGAAAGTCCATAATTCCTTACCCTGTTCTGAGTTTGCTATTGAAGCCCGGAAGTGCTGGACTCAGTGGAAGAAATGTGTGAAAATCTCCTATTTAAAATTACATGGACAGAGAAATTCTGCTAGTGACTTTCCATGAAATTAATATACCGCTTGATTGTTTTTAAAGTCTCTACATCTTCTGAATTTTTAATTACCTTTCCATTAAAGTGGAATACCCTTCACTTACTGGGCTTGAAATGGCTTCTCCAGCCCTTTCACCCCCGTAGCCTCTGCATCCTATGTTTTTTCACAGGAACAAGGAGTGCAAGAGCGGGCCCTGCAGAAGCAAATATGGAAAATATTAAGCATTTCAAGCATTACTCTATCAAATAGTAAAGCAAGTGCTGTGTTGTGTATTCTCATGTTTTACTGTCTAAAGAAAAGAACCTATACAGACTATGACGGAAAAGGAGTTGGTTGTAAAAATCACATTTTTTAGGTAGAGGATTTGGGAAGTCTCCTGCACCTTTCATTGCCCTGACTTGTCAATTTTCACCATATGGAAATTATTAGCTTAATACTGTAGTCCTAAATACTGCCCAGGAATGCTGATTTATAAGGGATTTCTTACTCTTTGTGTAAAGAAATGCTAAACTACAACGCCCACTGTGATTAGAGAATCTACACTCTTGTGCTGCAGGGCATGCTTCTGGGGTGAATTCTTCAAGCCGGGGGAGGTGGCATCTGCTCCGGTCCATTCGCAGGTAAATCCATCGTCAGGGAACTCGGAGTTCCCACAAAATGCTGCAAAGGACTAGGAACACAGTGTGGCCCGCGATTGAAAAAGCGTGCAGGGAAGATGCTGATGCAGAAGGAACAAAATCCAGACATTCCAGATAGATTATTTACTATCGAGGCGTGTAAAAGCGCTATCTTGGCGTAATGAGCTGCCTTTGAAGGACAGGCGAAGTGCATTTTTTAAAGCGCGTCCCCTCTGTTTTGACCAGCTGCTCTGCACGTCCGATATTTTTTTTTTTTCCCTGTGAATTAGAATTAAATTTGATTGTCCCAAATACATCCCACTCAGGCATTCATGCTGAAAGCAGCAACAATTGTCACTGACCTTTAACACGCCTGCTATTCAAATTAGTGCAGATCATTAATCACACATAGCTTACATTTTATGATTCGTGTATCCTTCATTACCAACTTTCCCCCTTCACTCGCTGCCCCCCATCCCCCTCCTTCCTTTCCTTTATTCCCGGGGTTCTGGTAACGAGCACTGGGAAGCGTCGGGTTTAAACCCCACTCCCCCTGCCTCCTTCTTGCCCCAATTTTGTTTCCGTCTCCCTCGCCGGAGCAGTTTGCGTCCCAAGTGCAAGGCGGAGCTGGAGGGGGGCAGGAGCGGGGCCCGTGAGCAGCCCCGGGAGGGAGGCTCGGACCCGGGGTGCCCGGAAAGGGGAAAGGAGAGTGGGTCCGGGATCCCACACGGTCTGACCCTGCTCGGGGCGGCGGCCCACGGGTGGGAGATAACCCCGACCCTCCGTCAAAAGTCCTCCGTGTCAATTCTACGTCATCGCACATTACGAGACAAAGAAAGAGGAGGAAAAAAAAAAAGCGCCTCCTCCACACCCTCGCTGTCTAGCACCGGGCTTCGCCGCGTTAAATTGGGCTTTCCAGGCACGGGCGGAACACGCCGGTGGCACACGGGCTGGCCGCGGCTACACCGGGCTTCGGGAACACGCGGGGACACACGGGTCGAACTTTGCAGACACGGCAGGGGGGTGTATGGGGTGTGTGTGTGCTCGGTGGTTTTTTTCTTTTCCTGCTTTTTTTTTTTAAAGCCATATGGCAGATTGATTTGTTCGGAGGTCTCTCAACTTCCCCAGCGTGGCTGTTGAACAGTATTCCTCTTTGATCTTGATTGAGGACTTTAATGTTGTGTTGTTTCTGCGCATTTCAATAGATCCATCAATATTTTATTAGTGGAATTCCACCACCCCCCCCCCCAAGAAAAAAAAAAAGGATAAAAAAGGAGAAAGTTTCGCATAGAAACGCATCGGGGGCAACTGCAGCCCTCACCTTTCGCACCGGAGGTACGTGGGAAACGGGCAGCCGGTGGGCAGAAGCGCGGCTTCGTGTCCCCTCCCGCCCGGCAGCGTATCCCCGGGCCGGCAGCACCTCGCACCCCAACTTTGCTCCTCGGAGACAATAGTACCGAGCGCGTTGTGCTCCGCACCGGCCTCACCATT
>JASSUY010019348.1:0-11970 GCA_032466535.1 Forpus xanthops | reverse complement strand
CCCCCCCCCCCCCCCCCCCCCCCCCCCCCCCCCACTTACTTACATGACTCCTGCTTAGCAGATAATGTTCTGAGTGGGTCAATAATCCTGCAGGCCTACTAAATACATGAAGGCAAAGTGAAATAAGTATTTCCCTAAGACTATTTATATTCATCCTTCTCCCTACTCATACCAGGCTTCACCATCTTCCTCTTGTTTGGTGCTTCTTGTTGATGTTTGCTGGGTTTTTTTTCTGGTAGTTTTTATTTCCTCTGTGAATTTACCTTGTTGTGTCAGTTTCCTCTCTGCTTCCATTTTTTTCCCAGAACCTCAGCTTTTTTCTTCCAGAATCACTCTCTGAAGATAGCAGGCCCATGCTTCTGCTGCATCTGGCAGGATTAAAAGTTTTTATAAGGTCTTTGCTCCATACACAGTAGCCTGTTAACTGCAGCTTGTCCTATTCCCTTCCCTATGTCTCTTAGAAAGCAGTATTATTTTTACAGGAAATCCTAAGTCACCCCGGTCTACTTTCCATGCAGGATGCTCCTGTGAGCTGTGGGGATGACTGTACTGATACAGAGCTGTGCCTGGTGCTGATGGCCACTCTCTCCTCAGCTCTGTTGCATGTGGGCTGGCTTGAGGGTGCAGATGCCAATAATCACAGCAGTGAACACTGCCTGCTGCCCAGCCCACAGCCTGCCCAGGTACCTGGTCTGGTCATGATGCCATTCCCATAGAGACAGTCTGTATTTTAGTGTAAACTGGAAACCTCCCCCAGTCCTGCAAATGGGGGTAATTACTACAAGCCAGTATTTTCATCCCGTGTGCTGCAGGTTAGCTGTGGGTAGTCTAAGTTTACTTTCTCTAGCTGGACCCTTCCCTTGCTCTGATGTATGTGTGCTGGAGTTGAGGGCTGTGGCATGTCCAAGTCCACCCCACTCCATTCCCCACCTGTGGTCTCCATCTGGTGTGCGGGGGCTCACATGGCCCTTCAAAAAACTTGTCAGGATGCTACAAAAGAAGAAAATGATTTTTTTTTATTCTAATTCCACTGCCTCATCCTCATGTATTTTTCCAAATGAATACAACTGTAGCACGTGCTGCTGCCAGTCTGAAAATACCAATTCTGTCTGAAAAAACGTCTGTCCTACTGTTTCAACCTTCCTGCCTGTTGCCTTGTTAGATGGTCAGTGCTACCCAGTTGTGTCTGATCGATATCTGCCTGGGAGGATTCCAAGAAACCCTTGGCTGGTTCAGGCACTGCTGTTATGTCAGCAAGGGGGGTCAGCCTGGCTGACTGCTGAGTGCTGCCCTGCATTGCTGTGGGCAGTGCTGCAGGGCCTGTGGAAGGCTTGTTGTTCAGAGGTAAAGTAAAATTCTGAAGACCTGACTGCTTTGGGTCACTAAGAAACTCACAACAGTTTTTTGGTTTTTGGAAGAGAGGATGTGATAACATTAGGCTCTTGCCTTGTTTTCAGCTGCAATAATTGGCTTCGTTGGTTTGAATAGGATGTGGTGTTTTTACTTCTTGCAAAGCTCCAAGGACTCCTTCAGGATTTCTGACACCACTGTTAAAAGCCAGTTAAATGGAAGGTACCTGCCAGCTGCTGTGGGGCATGCCAGAGGTCATGTCCAGCAGGCACCTTCCTACAGGAGCAGGAGTGCTAAAGAGTGCCGGTCCTCCCTCTGTGGCCCTGTGACATTTGTTGTGCCAGTACGGAGCTCCAGCACAGCAGCATATGTGGCCCAGTGCAATGTGACCTCGGGCCCCAGGGTACGATGCAGGCTTGTTCCCACCGGGTGTGCTGCCATCTGCTCTCTTGACACCGCATATTTTGTTTGCCAGACTTGATGGTCCTGCTGGTATCTGGAGACTCATTTATCTGAAATGGTTCAGAACAACTTCAGGACTTAAATTTCCTTCATTCACCAATCTTCCTTAATCTTAGGGATTGAGAACGATAATTCCCTCAGCACTGACTTTCATCAGACTGAGACTCATTCAATTATCTTTCATGTCTGCTCATCTGAAACTGCAGGACTTGAGAAGTTGCCTTTTCCTCTAAGTCTGTGGCTCTAAGCGACTGGATCTGTCCTGACAGTCCTGATGCTACCTTCTGCCTTTTGCTAGCCCTTACTGCTGACTCGCTGCATCAGAATTTCATACCTTTTTTTCTTAATGCTTTTCATGTCACTTGCTAAACTGATAACAAATTACAGCTTCATTAAAATATTTTTGAGAGCATTACTCTGCTAAGAAAAAATCCCATCGTTTTGTCTTGTTTCAGCCTAAACAAGGGGCCAGTGAGCAGAGCTGCCAGGCTAAGCAAACTCACGTGTGTGCTGTTCCTGGTGAGGAAGGGACAAGAGCTACTGCAAGGGACATGAGCTCCCTCTCACTAGATCTTTTTGTTCTGGATGTATGTTCCTGACTGAATTTGAGACAGATGCATACAGAGAAGCTGGGAAACTCTGACACTGCAGATACCTCTTTGGTCTTGGCTTTTCTCATTTCACCTGTTCTGCTTAGCAGGTTTTTAAGACTTTCTGCCAAAGTTCCCCTATTCCTCTACACTGACTCTGTACCATTATTTCTAATAATCAGTACTTTCTGGAATCAGTCACATCCATAAGCCTGACTACATACCTGTGTCTACACTCATAGGCACATAATATATTCTACCAACCACACAATTTCCTGGCAGTTGAAAGAGTGGCAAGAAGTTGGTCAAGTGAACTCTGCTGTTTAAGAAATGGAATACATGGCTTTATGCCTGAAAGTTACAATTTTCAGCATCATTGACACTGAAAACCAGCCCCAAAGAAAGGCAGATATAAAAAATGAGATGCAGTGGTGACCTTTATCAGCTGTGGTGACAACTATAAATCAGGCTGCAAATTCTCATCAGCTTGGTGGACAGAATTCATTACAGACAGAGGTGACTGCATTGCTTTTTGTCTTTGATTGAGGTTTGTCCCATTTAAATAAATGCTCTTGCACTGGAACAAATCACATGTTTCAAACAGAAACCCTGGAATATTATTCATTGATTCTTTTGAGGACTAAGATGGTATGACATACAGACCAGCTAAACCTCGTAGTGTTTTGCTTGGAATATAATGCAGATCAATTTGTTCTTCTCTTAAGCAAACCAATTTTCTGTTCATTAATTCAGATGCTGTGTTGATGGCTTGTATTGAATATAATAGCAAGATTTACAGCCCTAACAAATCAGCGCTGCTTCATTTGTTCTTCCTTATTTGTACCAAAAGTACAAGCAGCAGATTTGCACCTGATTTTAAACTTGTTACACTTTAACAAATAATGGAAAGTCTTTCATCTCCTATTTCCAAGTGCAGAGCAACTTCAGTGTAATCATCTTGAAATTTCACAGTTTATTAAAATGTTAGGTTTTTTGGAGCATAGGGAGCAATAAAATTTTAGTAGCAATGTCGTTATGGGCAGTACTGTAACTTCCATCAGTTCATGCAATGCTCAAGATACAGCTACCAAATATTAACAGCCCCACAGACTCATTAGATTAATAAGCTACTTACCTGTGTACTGAACTTTTCATTGTTATTTTTTTCTGCAATTAGAAAATATCCTAAGAGGCTTACAATTATCTAGATGCTTCACTGGCCATATTTTAAATGTGATTTCTCTGTCTGAACTTAGTATGCAATTAGAAACCATTCTCTGTTGTCGACATAGGGTGCCAATTAAAACATTAATATTTTTCAAAATGTCTCATAATTGCATAATATTCTTTGTCTCAGTTTAGTTATTCCAGTTATTTCATAGAATACATTAAAATTAAAATTTGGACTATATACTTTCCTCATATAACTTCACCCTTAATGGCATAAGGATATAAAGGCAAGGTGTGTAGGAAGCATTAATACCTTTTATTGTGTCACTTCCTAAGTTGTTAGCATAGAGGCATTTTTAGGGATCTGGAAGCTGGAAGTTAAAAGTTGTAAATACGTCACTGCTGGATCAGACCTCAGAGATCATTTGCATCATCTCTTCTGGTGTCTGGCTCAGGACAAGGGCAAATGCTTAGGAAAGAATTTAAAAAGTGGGTGAATTTCTGAGGATGATAATTTGGGACATACTTCGAGTCCCTCAGAATCGCAGGTTCAAGGGCTTCCTGAAAAGTGTCTCACCTCAAGACCCACAATCTTCGATGAGTTTTTCTTCCATTTTTCTAATTCTTGTTTGGACCCATATGCAGTCCTGGCACTGTCTCTACTCTGTGACTGTGACTTTCACAGACTGTTTACTTTATGCATGAAGAAATAACCCCTTTTATTTGTGTTGGATCTGTCACTGGCTGGTGTAGTTTAATGCCTCCAATATTTGTTTTGGAAAAGGCAAGGAGCAAGGATTCATTATTTGTCTTTTTTATGCTGCTCATGACTCTTTTGATTTTTGCTGTAGTTCTATTCAATCAGTTCTTTCCCAGGTTTAAGAATCTTAGTTTGTTCAGTCATAAATTGTATGAAGCAATATTTTGAGGTCCAAAATATCATCAGGCATGAAAATGCCATGCTCCTGGGCAACACCCCAGAACTAATGACAAAATTTTAATACTATCAAATCCAAACAGCTGTCTTCATTATTCTGGTCTCAAATTATCTAATTAATGTTTTTACTGATGACCCAAGGTATTAATAAAATTTATTCCATAACTAAAATAAAGAGGCACCTTCAGAAATTTGCCCATGAGACTGAAGGGCTGCTGCTGTGATCTGGGCACTAAGAAACTGAAGTCTCTAAAATCATGTTGTTTGAAGAGGATCATCTGTGTTGCAGCAAACATTTGGTCTCACAGAATCTGATTCATCCCAATTTCAGGAAAATTTTTTTCTCCCTACACTTACATGTAAAACTGTGATATGTAGGAGATGACTGCTTTTATTGATAGTAGTATGTAGAGTGTTGAAGCTTTTCATCTGCACTTTCAGAGCATTTTTCAAAGGTGGTTAATGACTGTGAAGAGAGTTGTCATCGCCAACTTAGAAAGAAGACTGAAACATGGATAAGGAAAGAGTATGCTAGATCTGTACACCAAAGTTTTGAAAGTCTGGGACTCTAGACCCAGTTGTGTCTTCAGCAGGTTACCCCAAGCTGAGCAGTACACACATTTGTGGTTACAGTAAGTTGAGTCTGTGCTTATATGAAACCTGTAAGATTTAAACCTACCTTTGACTTATCCCAGCACAGCCCATGGATAATGTTTAACCGTTCTTGTGTCCCTAACACTTGTAGAATGCACTGTAATAGCCACCCCAGCGTAAACACAGTAAGGGTAATCAGTGAGGAAATGTTTCCTTAACTAAAACTGGAGGCAGAAGTGTGGTGGGATCCATCAGTTCTCAATCTTCATTTAGCGAGGTTGCAATAAACTAGTAACCCTACTCTTGTAGCATGCTTGGGACTTATGTTTTATCTGTGGGGCAGCGCATATAAGCACTAATCAATCTTGAACTTCAGTTTGTGACATCTGACAAGATGACAGCCCTTTATTGTTGTCATGTTTTTTCATCCTGAACCTTTGACCTGCTATCCAACCTTCATTTGGAATTTCTTTCATATGTCTATGCCAGCCTTTCTGTCAAGTAAGCTTTGAACTTTGAGAGCTAGAGGCTATCTCCTTTCTGTGCAGCAGGCACTGGAAGGGATTCTTGTCCTTGTCCAGATGTCCTGAGTGCTGTAGTAGTCCCAAAGTGCTATAAGTGCAAGCTTCTTTGTCTTGTTCCATGTGGAAATGGCAGTTTCTTTGCATGCATCTCCTTCTGGTATATGTTTGCCAAGCAAATGGCGGAGTTGGAAGATCCGCACAATATAAGGTTCCAGAATCTGCTTTGTTAGGGGGTGATTTGACTTTACCTTTCAGAGACTTTCCAGGCATCTGGATTATTAAACTCCTATGGAGACTGAGGATCTTGGAAACCTTTAAGCATTAGGAATGTTTTTCAGCCTTCTCAGCAAGCTGAGTATGTACTTTCAGAAAAAGTCACCCTCTTGAATTCAGCTCTGGGAAAGTGTGGCATAATAAACATTTAACAAACACTATCCATATTATTTAATGACTAGCCTGGAAGCCACTTTAACATCACAGCAATGGCTGTGTTAAAAAAACATGTGTTCTTTAGAGGGAAGTTCTCAGCAATACTTTTGGTTCAAGTCCATAACTGGCTTCTACACAAACAGATGATTCCAAATTTCTTTAATGCTCTTCTCTTTTCTTCCTTGTAGATAATGAATTCATTTATAGAAACCAGAATGGCACAGTGATTCTGAGGAATGTCGAAACTAACAATTCAACAATATTAATAGAAAACAAAAAAATTGTAAGTATTTTCTGTAATAAGTAGCAGAATTTCGCAGTTTTTCAGTTTGATCAGTAAAGCAGAAAATGACTTGGGGTTCAACTTCATGTATTGTGAAGAAGCAGCAATACACTGGTAATGCTATGAGCTACACAATAACTGATAACGTGAAATTGAACTTCAGCTTTTGTTATTATTCAGCAAACTTAGTTTCTTTCATACAGGAAAGTATCATATAGATATTTGAAGCTAGTCTTGCATACAGTATATAATTGAAAGATGCATAATTCTCATCTTTGCATGCTTAATAAAAAAGACAATTGGTGTAATATACTGTGTGTTGGTAGCATTCTCCATATTCCTTCATGCAAATGCTTATTTTTTAATTCGTGAGTTTGCTGATTTTTCTTGCCTAATAGTTGAAATGTAATTTCAGTGTTGTTAATGAGTAGTCATGATGAATGGAAGTGGAGTTGCATGTGAACTCTAAGAAATTATTGGGAAAAGAAGTTAGTAGTTGGCTATTAAAATGAATGAAAAGAAAATAAATTCACAGCTGATACAGAGCATTATTTAGCCTGATGAATGTGGTTTTAGCACTGTTTTTTTTGTAGTAGATGAAGCCAGCATTATGGCAGAAGTTACTACATCAAATGCCAGAGTGTTTTTAATATTTCCAGCAAGAAGTTAACTTCCAAAGTAAATTATGTGTGTTTCGACAATGAAATATGAATCATGTCACCCTGGTAAAAAATGTCACTTCTGCAGTACCTCTTTAAGGGTTTGATTAACTTGAGATGGTTTTGTTGTACTGTGTCTTTGTAAAACTACAAAGGTAGAGAATGGCTAACAGAGACTTATCTTAATAACCCAAGATTTGAAGAAAACAGCTTTAAAAACTCAAAAGCTAAAAGTAGATCCACGAGAAAACTATAAAACTACATTCCAGGTTGATTTTATTTTTCTGTATATGACTCATACAGATCTCAGGAACAGTATTAATTCTTTTTTATGAGACAGAGAATTTATCACTGAATTATTACTACTGGACCCAACTTTGAACTTCACATATTGCCATTTAATCTTCAACCTATACCACATAAGCAGTCCTCTTTTACTAGACTGTAACACATTTCTTTCTGCTAAGGGTAAAGGAATGGGCTAGCTTCCTTTAGTGTCAAAGTCTGTTAAAGTAAAACCGCTTCCGTTTGTCCTCTGTTTATTTCCCTTTTTTTTTAATTTTTTGTAAGAAAAGTGCAGTGTTGCAAGTAATCCTATTTTTCATGGCATGGCCACTCTACTGCCTATTCTACCCTTACTCCTCTGCCTTCTCAGTAAATCAATCTGAAAAACATCACCTTCACATTTATCCACAAAATCCTGGTAGAAGAGCTGCTGTTACACCTCATCCAAGCACATTGTCTTTGTCCTCTTTCTTCCCAGCACTGAGTCAGAAAAACTTCTGCAGCCTAGGCACGTTTTACTTTCGCTGTGTTATAACAATAAATAAAATCTGTCTTCATGATGACACTGCTGGCTCTCAGGCTCCCCTGGTACTCCTCCTTCTGATCCATGCTGCCTCATCAGCCCATTAGGTTGCCTGAAAGATAGACTCCCTATACCTGGAAATATTCAAGATCAGGTTGGACATGGCTCTGAGCAACCTGATCTAGTTGAAGATGAACTTGCTTCTTGCAAAGGAGTTAAACTAGATGCCATTTAAAGGTTCCTTCCTGCCCAAAGCATTCTATAATTTTATAATCAGTCCCCTCTGCCTCTGGCTGTCTCATGAGTTCCTCATGCACTACCTCCAGCTCCATTGGCCTTGGTGACCTCTCTCCCAGTGGGATGCAGCCCAAATTCCCCCTTCCATTTTGCTCAGTGGGGATCTTCCAAGAATTTGCATCTAATTTGTTAGGTGAGGAGGTGAAATTTCAACGGCAGTGGATAAAGGGTGTGTTAGTGGTATCTCTCTCTGAACTTGATGTCATGTGTGCCAGCAATGTATCATGTTGAAACACACCAGAAAGGAGAAATGCCTGCACTATACAAATGATTAGTGGAACAGATAAAAGGTAAATCCTGACAAGTGTGAGATATTTTGGCATCTTTACTTGTCAGCAAGCCTTGAAGCTCAGGTTTTTTGCGGAGCCCAGGTCAGGGTTTACCTGGAAAGCTCTATCACCACAGCATCCCAAAGAATTTTTTTAACTGGGGAAAATAAAATTTTCCCACTATTGTCCTCACCAGGAGTGGTGGTGTTTCTTTATACTGATTTGCTCCAGCAGGTGTTTACTGTTAACTCCTTCACTTTGGCCAGTGATTTCAGGTGATGAGAGGGAATTAATACTACCTGCTGCCCACAGCTACCCCAGCAGCTATAGTACACTGTTTGTAAAGAAAACTCAGATTTTTTTTTGTGATAGCTGCTTGCTCAGTCACAACAATGCAGTTATTCTTTCTGTTAGGGAAGCATGTAAGTGCCTACATTATATTTCTATGTTAGGAAAGAGATGTGATGCCATATTTGTCCTGGTCTGGCAGTATTCTTCAGTGTTATAAAGATGTAATAACAATTAGCTCCAGGTGTAATTGAAAAAAATACTTATTTTAATGTTCTATTTATTTTCTAGGTCTCTTTAAAGGCTATTCGATATGAAGTGTCACCTGACCGGGAATACGCACTTTTTGCTTTTAATGTTGAACCAGTAAGTAAATAGATTTGATTTCAATATACACATCTACTGGCAAGTTTTTCAGTTTTTTTTTTTTTATTTATTTCCATTTCTATGCCAGTAAGATGATATTTTAAATTAATTGCTTCCTATGTAACAAAGGAAAAAAAAAACCCTCACTTACTTAGATATTCTGAGAGCATGTTATACTGCCATCTAGTAGAGGAGAATGGTATAAATTACACTTTAGAGGAAACACTGGCATTGCCTGGGTTTTATAGCCTGGGAGGGGGATTACAAATGCATGTCTTTAGTAAAAGGAGTTCCATTTCTCTTCTGTGAATTTTTTTTCCTTGGTGCCTTTTCAGTCACACTATAAATTTCTTCCCCAGAACAAAAAACAACTGTCACCATTCCCACAACTGGAATAATACATTAATTATAGTGTCACCATTCCCAGTGCTGCAGTTAGGGTTGAGCTATCACTTTCATTAAAAATCCTTTTCTTCAGAGGTTTAGATATAAATCATTTGTAAGAAATCACCATTGGGTTACTACTAAGTGTTAAATTAGGGCTAATTTTCTACTGAAGTTCAAAAGAGAAAAATGTAATGACTGGGTTTTAAATGATGACTGAAGAATCAAATACATGGGAAGCAGTTCTTTGGCATGAAGAATTTTTATTTTCTTTTTAAATTCTGCTGGTATAAGACCTGAAATGCTTGAATGATAGCTATGTTGTAATACTTGGATAAGATACATTGTTTCCATAATCTAGAATTGCACCACTTCCTCAAAAAGAAAATAATTTATTCACTAGTAGCTGTAATTCTTCTTTCATAAAAATGAATCAATTTTCAGCTACTAACAAAGGAAATTTGTTGGTCCTTTAGGCTGTAGAGATTGTGGCTCTGTTTTTCATCTGATTTCTCTGCTGTCATCTTTGGAGTTATTCCTCACTCACAGTGCTATAAAAGTCAGGAAAACCATGGCTGGTGTTAGAAAAAGTTAAGTAAAACTGTTTCAGAAACTTTAAGGATAATTCATGATAACTTCTTCCTGGGAAAACATTGCTGCTGCAACTTCACTTACCCAAAGCTTAGCAGAGCTCTGAACAGAGATGGATGTGGAAGCATTAAATTAAATCTAAGTATGGGGAAGACAGCATAATGGCGCTTGAGCAAGCAAAGTATTTTCCTGAAAGCTCTCTTGCCTTGTGTGCCAGAGGTGTTTTGTAAAATCCAGTTATTTTAGTGCAGATTGGCCTTTGGCCGTGGATGCCCTGTGCCAACACCGCTCAGATGCATTGTGCAAGCTGGAAGAGCCCCGAGGGGAAAGGGTTCCTCAATTCCTCTAAGAACGAGAGATAAATGTCCATAATGGCAAAAATATAATAAGAGAAAAAGAAAAATCATGCCTTAAAAACAATACTGAGAAATTCACTTCTTATTCTCAATCTTTATCCACTGAAAGGACTGCATACTCAGAAGATCTGCAAGATGCAAAGTTACACAGGCTTTTGCAGCCCAGACTCTGCATTCAGCCTGCAGAGGACTGTTTGATGTAGGCAGTGAAGGAGGAGGAGGAGGAGGATGGGGATGGAAAGGATGGGCTAGGCTGGACATGTTCCCTCTGCATCCTCCTCTCTGTATTTCGGTGTTTTCAGGTCTCTGGATTTGAGATATGGGCAAAATTCTGGTTTGTGGTGCTTTAAGTGCCTGGCTGGAGAAGAGAGATCAGCATACAACCAGGTGCTTACTTCCTCACACCACATCTTCTTCCAGAAAGGAAAACCCAGGGTGGCAAGCTAAAAACATGACTCTTGGGAAGATTTCAGGATGTGAAATCTTTGAGAGTGTTGCAAATTTGCAAGTATTCATATATGAGTTTATGATAGCATGAGTTTCTGAAATAGTCTTCTGAAAAACAACAGAACAAAACCCAGAACAACCGCCCCTCCTTTTCCCTGTAAGATCCATACTTATGAAGAATACAAATATATTTTTTAATAAGAAACATCCTAATAGAGGGCTAGTAAAAATTTGTTCTTGAGTATTGCATCCTTAAGCCATGATGGGTGGCTCTGTGTATTAAAGTTGCAGTACCTGTGAAATTACTAATGCTGGTTTCTTCTCACTTGGTATGCAGACTGTGGCTACAAATAATTGCATGTTTGTTAGCTTTCCCCATTTTCTGCATTTCAAGCTGTATTCTTGGACAAAATTCAAATTCTGTTGTTTTCTGCAACACAAGAAATTGATTAGCAAAGCCTTGGGCAGTTTGCCCTTGTTGCAAAGTCAAAAGGAAATTTCAGGTTATGTATTTGCAAAGGACATTTGTTTGAAATTTAAGTCTACAAATACTTTCAGAAAGGCGACTTCTTCAAATTACTGTGTACTTACTTTATAAGTGTCAGAAAGTGCTGCTTTATTTTTTCTTTTGAAAGTGTGATGTTCTGCCTTTTAATTGTGAATATAGATGTTTTCATCAATTTTTTTACACAATACCATTGTGCTGCATTTATATATGTGTACAATACCTTAATATACATAGAATCATAGAATAGTTTAGGTTGGAAGGGACCTTCAAAGGTTACGTAGTCCAACCCCCCTGCAATGAGCAGGGCCATCTTCAACTAGATCAGGCTGCGCAGAACCACATCCAGCCTAGCCTTGAATGCTTCCAGGGATGGTGCATCCACCACCTCTCTAGGCAACCTGTGCCTGTATTTTACCACCCTCACTGTAAAGATGTTCCATCGCTTGATGTCCCAGTGGCAGCTTCAACAACAGCCTTGCTCTAGTCACTGCAGATCAGTCCATAATATGAATTAATCATTTATGAGAATTCTGCTATTAATAGATTCAGCCCCTATTTTTAATACAAGCTAGCACTAAACATCTGTCATGGGTTCAGGAGCAGCAGTCATTTTTCTTTAAGTAGTAGCTGGTGAGCACTGTGTTTTGGATTTTTGGCT
>JASSUY010019347.1:36461-46968 GCA_032466535.1 Forpus xanthops | reverse complement strand
TCTTTTGAATCTGATTTAAAAACTTGGTCTAACGTAGTAACTGGAATAACCAGAACTAGACTTAAGGCATTTTAAAGTGTTTACAGTTTCAACTGTTTTTTTCATCTTGCTAATCTGTATGGTTACTGTTATTCTCTGCACGACAAAGAAGTTAAAATTGTTATTTCTTCTCTGGTGATGCTTACAAAATCCATGTAAGTCCATTAAGAAACAGAAGTGGTATTTTCTGCTTTAACATGACTGAATTTTTAGTCCTGTGAGGGGATTTTTTGTGTTTATTTCTGGTGGGATTTTTGGTTTGAAGTTGGTTTTTTTTGTGTGCTGTTTTTTTTTTTTTTTTTGTTTTGTGTTTTGCTTTATTGGGATTTTTTTTTTTTTTTTTTTTTTGGCAAAAGCTGGCTTGAAAATATCAAGGCAACAGTCCACAAAATCTAGAGGGTGCCTCAAACTATATGAAATACAATGCTTGGCACATCTGGAGGATGGCATTGTAGTAGGGAGTAATGGCATCAGTGGCTCTCTTGGGATTGTAATAATCAGAGGTCATAAGTGAGCTGAAGCTTTGGGAGAAAGGGCTTAAGCTATGGCTTTTTAACTAGGAGTTGGAAGTTCACGTTCAAGAGCAGGAAGTTCCATTACTGTAGCGACCTCTGTACTTAGGTGAAAAGACTAAACTCATTCTGACTTACTTATATTGAAGACACTAAAGGAAGAATCTGAGTCTGTAGGTCAGACTCCTAAGAGTAACTTCTGAGAGAGAAGGAGGGAGCTTTTGTCAGTAGGTGCATCTTTTAAGTTTTCTAATGATTGAAGATGTTATGCCTTTCTCTCACTTCTCTGTGAAAAACACAGCAGCTTTTTTGGATTTTTTTTTTAGCTTCAGTCTTCTTTTCCCCTTTATATAGTCCATGCTGCCTTTCATCAGCTTAATTTATTTGTAATTTATTAAAATGCTAAAAAATTGTTTTAAGTTCTCTTTCAACCAGAGTCTTTATATCTTTTTCACTCAGATTTTCACACTGTGCTGCTTTACAGAGAATCACTCCCTGGTATACATACCAGTACTAAATAGTATTCTTCCTTCCTTATTTATTTTAGTTGAGGCCCTGAGGAAAGGATGCTCATTCCTTTAATATTGCCTTATTTGGGGCTGAGATTAATCTAGACATCAGAACAGAAAGGCAGCACATGTTGCAAATAAACTGCAGTAACTGTGCTTTTGGTTGAAGGTTTTGCTTATATGTATTTCAATGCACAATTGTCAAAGCCAGTGGGCTTTATATAGATATTTTATTTCTTTTCCACAGTCTTTAGCAATTTTTTTTTTTTTTTTGGGGGGGGGGGGGTGCAAGGTGTTGTATGTTTCTTTGTTTTTCCTGCCCCCCTCCAGTGTGTGTTTTCATCAGAGTTGTTACGGTTTGTGCTACTGTTGAAAACATTCTCTGTGGACTTTCAAATCACAAAACTGATAAACAGTAGAGAGAGGATGAGACTCTTGGATGTCTGTAGTGTGGAAATGTAGATAGCAAGCATGAGGCTAAGTTTAGGCTTTTGAAACAATTACCATATCTTCAAACATTCATAATTTGCTCTGGGTCTGGGATGTTGAATTCTAACCACTTATTCACAGCTGAATTTAGTTAACATCACTCAAAAGAATGCCAAAACAGAGCGATAGACAGGAGAGGTTTGAAACATGCATAAAAATAAGTGCAAGTCATTTTCCTGCTGTGATTTTAACAATGGAAGCACGAGTGGAAGGGTACAACTTCGTCTTAGTTCAAATGCAGTTTGCAGCTGACCTGAGTTAGTCTCTTCTGCATGATGTCTGCTTGGCTATCACTGAAGAGCTGTGACAAGTTCCTTTTAAAGTGCACATATTTCAGAACTGTAGATTATTTAACGTTTTTAAGCTGTGAATAAATGTATGCAAGTGACATATATATCTGGCTGTATTAAATACCAGTTCCTTATTGACTTCTTTCAAGTCTGAGTTGCATGCTTACTGGTTTTTAGTAAAACTCAACTATCATACTTCTGAATGTAGTGGACAACTTGCATCACTTTTTTTCTTTCTATTTTTCTTGCAATGGAAGATTAAGATCTTAATTACTGTAAAAATATTTTAATAACTGTTACTAAGCTCTGTTCTGTTGCTAAGATTACCAGAATTTACCTTTGTGGCAATAAACTGTAAGCAAATGTATCAAAGTTTAATATACACTTGCAGTAAATGACATAGAAAAATGTGGATGGAACCAGGATTATTTTGCGTAGAAAACTTTTTATATGTCATATATTTGCATTTGTAATGTACAGCATTGTAGCTGTGATCTGCTTTCAAAAAGCAATTTGAAGATTTAACCAGTAATGCTGCTTCTTGATATACTGTGGCGCTCTCCTTTGGAAGAGCGCTTGCTGAATTTGCTTTCTGCTTCTTTTGGTTTGTTTTCTTTAGACTGACATATTTTTCAGATGTTTCCCAGAAAATGTAACCCCTGCCCAGTTTGCAAGCTTAGGACCAATTCTTGCTCCTCTATGAGCCTGCCTTCAGCCCAAGCCTAAGGAAGGTATAGTTAGAAAAACACAAGAGACTCTACTGTCACTATGCAGACTACTATTATTTGAAACCCCAAAATAGGAGTGATTCAGAGTTCCTAGGCCTGCGTGTGCCTCGTGGCTAATTTTTTTAAGTACCTGTGCTGTCTTAAAGATACACCTTTCCTCTTCCCTTTACCCAGAAGGAGACTCATCTGTGCAAGCAAAATGTGCTCCAGTTGAAAGACTGGAAGACCGGAGCTTGTCAGGCTGTAGAGCAGATGCAGCTAGTTGGATTTAGGGGTCCAGATGGCCAAAGGGAACCCATGTTAGCAGTAGTACCTGGAAGAGTAGAGTTTTTTTTCTTCTTTTGTGACCTTCCTTTCCCAAACTATAATTGATAGAATATGTGGTTAGTTTATTTTCTAAATTTAAACCTTCCTTTGGCTATCACCTTCCATTCTTTTGCTTTGATAACAGATTATATATTCTGAAGTGGCTTTGAAGGCAGCTTAACCACTTGTGCTTCATTTGGCTTATATCCTGGCTTCATCCAGTGCGCCAGTACTTCTTCAGCTACCTGCTAGTTCTATTGGTACTGTGAAAATACCTTTCTTAGGAGCCTTGCACGTAGCAGTTACCATCCCCAAGCTGAGAAACCAAATGTATGAAGGGGTAAAAATGTATTTGTTATAGTAATTTTGTAATTGCTAATCTGAATAGACAAGTGTTTAGTTGGAAATGTGTCTTTTCATGGCCTTTTCATGTGGCTGTTGCTGCAATAAAATTCACCTTTACCCAGCAGAATGTCTTTCTCTTTTCCCTGAATGCTTGTTCCTACCTGATTCAATACTTTTCTGGTGGAAGACAAAAAACAAGGGAATGTTAGCTGAAGTATTAAAGAGAAGATTTTATGTATATGGTGTAGCTGCAGTCTTTACTTTGGAACACAGTAACAGTGAGGGATACTTCTAGATTGATGGAAGAGCAATTGGTTTGTTATAGGGGTTTTGAGTGGGTTTTGTTGTTTGAGGGTTTTTTGAGTTTTTTTGTTTTGTAGGGGTTTTTTGGTTTTTTTTTGGGTTTTTTTTGGTTTTTTTTTAGAAAAAAGTTTTAAGAAAACAGCTCATTTAAATGACTTCAAATGTGTTACTAGATTGTCACCAACAGTCTGACAATGTCTGATATGAAGGAGAGGAGGGATGCAGAAGGTATTAATGTGCTTGTCAGAAGGACTACACTTACTATTTTTTATTTTAAGCCACCTTATAAATCAGCACTACCTCCCGATAGCACTCGTCTTCAAAGGGCACAACCAACCTCCTCCCTAATTCCCTGTGATGATTTTTCAGTATCTGCACAAAGATTAGATGCTCTGTGGACAAAGAGGCAGTTGGTTTGTTTATTGATTCAAGTGAGAGCTTGGTGTGTTTATCTTCTTGCTATCCATGTTTATGTTAGGCCATGCTTATTATACAAATACATGGTCAGAGAGGGGAGCATAAGGTACAAAAAGAAGTTGACGTAACAAACAGATACAAAATAGTCAAAAAAGAAAGCCTAATATTTAAAGTCAACTTTAACAACTTTCACATAAATGTATATATGCTATGAGAAAAGGAAATAATAATCTGACTGCTTTTCAAATTGAATTTGATTTAAAATTTATCATCGTCTTGCAAGGATTAAAAGATGCATCTTTGGTTCAAGAGCTTCCCTCTTGTCCTGTGTTCCTCAGGCTCACTCTCAGGATCAAAGCTAGGCTGAGTAATGGAGACTGAGGATAGTAAATCAAAGTGGAAAATGCAAGTCAATTACTGGTCTAACAATCCAATCCACTTTTGTATTAGCGAAACATTTATTCTGTTTGTTGTCAGTGAATCCCTCCAGGCTTCTTAAGAATCCAAGGTAAAGATAATCAATGTAGAAACCAATGTGCTGGTTTGGGCATGAGCACAGTCCCGGCCTTCTGATAAAGGCCTTTGAAAGTGTTTTAAATTTATAGACAGCTGCAAATGAGTATATGATTTAAGGGGGTTTTTATTGCTTCATTGCTTGAAAATCGAAGCTTGTTCTGAGAACACTTGGACTGTTTCCAGAGTGGAGGTACGTATTAGTTCTTGGATCTCTTGCCCCTTGCCGCATGCAGAACATCCCAAAAGTAAAAACCATAGAACCTATTACAGTACTCCAGAAGAAGGCTTTTACCTAAGTGCTGGTTTACTGTTGTCATTCCCCCTGCGGAATTAAGTTGCTGATGCTCAGAATTACTTCTGCCAAGGCAAAAGGCTGATTATACCATTCTTGGCTTTCAGCATCCAAATATTTATACAGACTAGTTCATGTTCCTCTTGTGAGTGGTCTGCAGCAGCCCAGGCAAAGCCACCAGCCTTTGCAGGGGACAGATGGGTGTCACTAATGCAGCCTCTGCAAGAGCAGAGAGAGAAGCAGATAGAGGCAATAAAAACTGCAATAGCAACTCCTGTCGCTGACATGGTGGCTCTCTGCCCCTGCCTTGAGGTTCCCCACAATCCTTTCTCTGGAAACTGGTTAAACCAGTTGTTTGCACAGCAGTGGAGGATAGCGGATATATCTTGCTGCTCTTGGCAGGAGGAGGATTGTCAGAAAACATACTGAAGTGAACTATGTGTTTTGTAAATTCTGTAAAGGATGGAAGTTGCAGTGACAAAAAGTTTAACATTGAAAAATGATAGACTTAAATTACTTCCCATTGGAACCTGTCCCCTCTCCTCTAGCTCTCTCAAAGCATTTGACTGACTTCTGTGCTGCCCGACTCCATTTATGCTTTTTGGAGGACCTCTGAATACTGGCATTAACAAAACCATCCAAATAACTAAATAAAATATAGTTAATTATAAATAATTGCATCAAATTGGCCTCAAGCAATGACTTTGGTTTTAACCTTGGTGATACCACTGATCTTGCAATAGCTAGGGGTGCTTTTGCTAAACACATACGGTAGAGAAGGATGGGTTTGTCAGCAAGATTTGCCATCACAGTTGTCCTTACCGTCTGTAGCTGCACAGCAAAGACTTTGGAAAACTCTTTATGATGGGTGGGTTAGGAATTCAGGGTGGCACAGGGAGTGGTTTATTTTTTATGATAGGAGGAGCATAATGAGAATAGTCTGGTAAACAGAAAGGGTGACTGCAGATTAAATTAACTCTTTTTATAGCTTTATCTACCAATGTAGACTAAGTTTTCGGTTAGTTAAGAACAGACACCCTGAACTTTTTTTTTTTAAAGCATCACTAGCAATGAATGCTGCTGAGGACGTTCCTGTTACATATGCAAGTGGCATACAAGCTTAGATAAAACTGTGAGACTACAACCGTGGTTGCCAAAAGTCATTATGTTACCTTTCAAAGTAGCTGTTCTGTCGTGCTGCCATCACCTTTTTCTTTAGCTGTTATTGCATCCATCCAATTCCTGAAGCAGAAATTTATGCTGCTAAATATAGATTTTTTTCTTATTTAATCAATGTTGCATGTTTTCAAGATTGATCTATAAAAGTTATATTCCTGTTCTTGAACAATCTCCTTCCATCTTCCAAAAACAGGTGAAGCCAAATATGCTAGGTGCATCTGAAATGCATGAAGCAGAAATTCGGCTTTGCTTTTATAAGGATGTCAGAATGATCCCTAAAATAAATCTCTTCGTATTCTGAGTAACCTATATACAATTTTTTTTTAAATAGCGAAGATTTCTATGGAGATCAAACAGTGGTCAAGACTTATCTCTGCACTTGAGTTGGGAAGTTATTAATGCTGAGCAAGAACATGAAACCTAAATTATTTGTTACTTGTGAATTCATTGACAGTTTTGCTATGAATGTTTAGCAGTACCCCCTGTATGCAAAAATTATTAATACTTAAATGGTCATAGTTTCCTTTGCTGCTGCTTTAACTTCAAACTTTGGAGGCATAACATGAAGAACACTGACACAGTTTGTAATTGAAATCCACCTTTTTTATTAAGGTAAACATGCACAAGGCTGCTGTGTTAACAGGCATTTGGAGTCAGGATAGGTTTAGATTAGCTATTAGGAAGTTCTTTACTATGAGGGTGGTGAGGCACTGGCATAGAGTTGCCCAGAGAAGATATGGTTTCCCTATCCCTGTCAGTATTCAAGGCCAGGCTGGATGGGGCTTTGAGCAACCTGGTCTAGTGGAAGGTGTCCCTGCCCATGGCAGGCAGTTGGAACTGGATGAGCTTTAAGGTTTCTTCCAGCACAAACCATTCAGTGGTCCCATAAATATGCTGTCTGCAATTACATGAAGTTCTGGGAGAAAGCAAGAGGTAGAGCAATACCACAGCTGGAAGCTACTTATACAAGCCTCTTCATATCACTATGGCAAAATTGTGAAATATGTTACCTGGAAATGAGTCAGAAACTGGTGTAAAAATGCTGGTATTTGTGGTCGGAGACAGGCAGTCAAATTCCTCCACGAAGCCTTCCTATCTGCCTCCCCAATATCCTTTCTTTCTCACATCTTCCCCAGGCATACAGTAATGGTCTTGTTTGGTGTCAGCAAAGCTGACAGTAGCATGTATAACTGAACAGATAAAGGTTCTGTGCACTCACTTCCACCACTGCCAGCCATGGTATTGTATGTTGGCATTTCAACAGTGATGGAAGAGTTAAAGTGCTCTGGATACAGAACATCAAAACAATGTGTCTCCTTAAAACTGCTTTTTACTCATGTCTAGCAGGGAGAGATGAGACAGAAATCCAAATCAACATTAATTTTGTGATTAATGTGCTGGTCTAGAGACATGGAGTCCACAGTCCCTGCTTTGCCACATGCTTCCTTTACAAATTTAATCTCGATTTCTCTGTCTCTGTTTCCTCACTTGTCTGCTGGGGATAATGGCACTTCTCCTAATGCCAAGTACATTAGCAGTAAAACGTTTAACTTTGTGCCTGCTTTGTAAGCAGGAATAAACAGGCAGGAGTACCCTATCTTTTAAAAGCTGTATAGGGAGAAAATAGTTGTAGCTTCTCATTACCCTGGGCTGGAAGAAGCAACTTTTTTTTCCTTTGAGCTCATGATGTGTGTTTGTGAATCCTATTAAATGATTTGCCTGAGTATTCTAGACTGAATTTTACAAGTTAATTAGAATGCCAGTGTGCTCTAATATTATGTAATGGGGAATTAATAACAATTAAGAATTGCTATTTCTGTTATACAGCAAGTCACAACTAAAGTTAAAACTAGACCCTAACGCTGAGGTGCAAACTTGATGCAAAGCACACAACAGAGGCTAGGGAGGCAGTCCATGAAGCTACATTCCTGGTTCTTACTGCAACATTTCCAAAAGCTGCTAGTTCTTAAGTGTCTGGCACACGTACATGTTTGGAGGAGGCTCTCCGGCTCCCTATAACTGCCATTGCTACTTTGAGATTGTATTGCAAGTGGATGAGGCTCTGGGGATGTCATCTCTAAACGCACTGGAAAGCTGCACACGGTGCAATTCACTTGCCATTGAATCTGTCAGCGTGCTCTCTAAAGGCAGGACTGTAACGGCTGTGCTTGTTTGCTGGCACTGCCTGTTAATTATTTCCAGAACTCACTGTTTTGGAGCTCCATGCCCTGGCAGCTACACATCTGCTCAGCCACCTCCTCTCTGTTTGGGCTGCTCTGGCCAGAGGTGCTGCCCTTCAGCTGGGCTCAGCAGCCAGACGCACCCACCTCTTACAGCTCCTCAAGGAGGACCTGCAAGGGAGAGGCCCTGAAATCTTTGCAGACAAACTGAGGTTAATTAAAGACATCTGTGAAGCTGCCTACAAGTAATGACAGATTCCCCAAGGCTGATGAGAGAAAAACAGAAGGGTAGTATTACCTGCAATTGGCACAGAATGAATGCTTGCTTATTTAGATGATGCAAGGAAGCTTTGCTGACAGATTCGTTAAAATGAGTGCGTATTTTGATTGGTTTTGGTGTTTTTTTTTTTTTTGGGGGGGGGATTATGTCTGTTTCATATTTTAACAGAATCACAGGCTGCTTGAGGTTGGCAGACGCCTTTGTAGTTCACTTCGTTCAAATCCTACTGAAGCAGGGCCAGCTAGAGCAGTTATCCAGGACCATGTCCAGACAGCTGCAGAGTATCTCCAAGGATGCAGACTCTACAACCTCCCTGAGGACCCTGTACTAGTGCTGGGTCACCTCCACAGTGAAAAAGCATTTCCTGATGTTCAGATGGAACTTCCAGTGATTCTTGTGCCCATTTCCCCAGAGGTCCTGTCACTGAGTACCACTGAGAAGAACCTGTCTCCAACATCTTTGCACCTTCCCATCAGGTATGTATACACATGGCTGAGATCCCCCAGAGCCTTCTTTTCTCCAGGCTGAACAGACCCAGCTCTCAGCCTCTCCTCATAGCAGAGGTGTTCCAGTTCCTTAGTTGTCTGAGTGGCTGTTCATTGGACTCTCACCTGTACAGCCACATGTCTTGTATTGTGGAGCCCAAACCTGGACTCAGCCCTCCAGGTGTGGCCTCACCAGTGCTGAGCACAGGGGAAGAATCATCCCTTGCCTTCTGGCATACCATCCCGTCCCTTTTCCAGCCATATACTTTAATTCCCTCTTTGTGCTGTCCCTGTGATGGTCAATTTTTGCTGTTTGGGTTCGTAAACTTGGCAAGCAAAACTGAACCCCATGGAGGAGCAAACAAACAAACAAACAAAACCCCACCAGGCTGAAGTTTCTGAGTTTTTACAGTGGTAGCTCTGTCCAAAACCATGTTTGCAGCACAGCCATCAAATATCTTTTGTGAATTATAGACCCAAAACTTCACATTCTTTTCCTGGTCCTAATGGATACTGAAGCAGATGCACTCCATGGACATTGTAGTTCAGATAAGCCTTCCTGGCTTGTGTTCACTTGTACCTGCCTATGCTTATTTTCTCTGGCTTAATGTATTTCCTGCACATTTTGTCTTCTTGGAGCCACAGGGACTTCCTCAATCCTGGCAGGCAAATATTTGCATTTTGCCTTTCACTGTGCTGTTTCCTAGTTCTGATATGAAGGCTGTCAACAGGTTGGCAATACAGATAGCTTAATAAGCATACGTTTACCCTCTTTAATTTGTCCATACACCTCTGGAACTTGTATGGTTTGGAATGGGATTGCTTCTCTCCAAGTTGAGCAGGGCCTCACCTTCAGGTTGGGCAGCTCTGGCAGTGAAGGCTCCTACTTGTATTTGCCTTTTAACAGCAGCAGAACCTGGGTGAGGTGCTGAACCTTTCCTACATGATTGCTCGTTAGTACTGTTGTTAAACAATGTTGGTTAAAAATTGAACCTTGCTCCAGCATTCACCTTAAGGAGCCTTGTGTTACATTGTACAGTTTTATTTCTAGCAAGAGCTATTGCCTCACCTTAAGCCAGGCTCCAAGTCATAATAGAAATACCTCCTTAACACGAGGAGACAGCTCTCTTGCGAGAAATAAAACCATACTACACAACCACATGTAAGAAATAGCAAAAATACTTGGAATTTTTTCAATGGTGACTTTCTGGTCTGGAAAAAACCAGCAACAAGGGCTCTCTGGCACCTACTACAGGGTCCTTTACAGGGCTTTCTACCCATGACCACCCCTCCAACCCTGTGCACTTCCTGTAGGGCTGATAACACAAATACACCAATTCCCAAGAATTACGGAGTCACAGAATGGTTTGAGTTGGAAGGGGCCTTAAAGCTCACCCAGTTCCAACCCCCTACCATGGGCAGGGACACCCTCCACTACACAGGTTACTCAAAGCCCTGTCCAGGCCTTCTGCGAGGGTCGGGAATTGCACCGGTTCAGCTCCCCCACGGCCAAATCTGGATTCCCGCCTCTCCTGGGGCCCGCCCTCCTCCACCGGGCAGCGCCGGGCGGCCTTGGCGGGTGCGGGACGCAGCAGCAGCAGCAGTGGCGGCGGCGGCAGGGCGGGCGCTGCTCGGGG
>JASSUY010019347.1:0-36306 GCA_032466535.1 Forpus xanthops | reverse complement strand
GCAGCGGGCGCCTGCGAGTGCGGTGCTTTGTTTCGGCGCGGCGCGGCCCGGCCCGGCCGCTGTCTGGGGTTCCTGGCCGCTTGCTCGAGCACCCCCTCCCCACCTCTGTTCCGGTGCCCCGGGGAAGGCTGTGTCCTCTGCTCCGCTGAGCGCGGTGCGGGAAGTAGGGCTACGGCGGGTGGGAAGGGCGCTAGGACGGTCCGCTGTGGGGTTTGGTGGAGGGAGCCGGGCCCTTGGTGGCTTGCAGGCGGGCAGGTGAGCCGCCTCCTCCCCTCCCGCCGGGAAGTCCCCGTTTTACGGCGAACTTTCCCCTTACCTCCGGCGGCACCGGGATGGGGCCGGCAGGAGCGGGCACAGTGAACCCCTGTCCTCATTCCTTCAGGGCTGCATTCACCCGAGGAGCAGCGGGATGGCCCGTGCATCCTTGTCACAGCAAGCTGGAAATCGTACACAAACCTCAAGTATAACCTGTTTTGAACGGAGTTTGAGGATGGTTTAGTGTCCTTCGCGTTAAGAGGCGGCCTTTCCTAGGGAACGTGGTGGTTTTAAAAGCGCGGTTCTGAGTAACCTCCTGTGTTTATGTGGTGAGATTCGTGCAGTTTTATGCCTGTCCCACGGTTATGGAGTAGTCATATCTTGGGGAACGGTTAATGGGGATGGGTTATGGAAAGCAAGGTCTCTTCTACAAGTCCAGTGTTTCAAAGCCCCCCCGCTGTAGTTACTTCTTAAGAAGAAACGTCCCTAGTTAAAGCACTTGACAAGTGCTGCACTAATATGGCAAAACCTGGGATTGCGGGAAGGGAAAAGAGCAGCTTGTAGCTGGCTTGGGCTGCGGGCTCAGGATGTCAGCTGGCGTTCAGACTTTAGCTTGGCTGCAGACTGCTTTATCTTTCCCATGCCCTATTTCTACCTTGAGCCTCTCCAGCTCCTCCCTCTGCTTTTGGAGGAGAACTGTGGCAGCAGCAAAGCCGAACCGAGTCCGAGCCAACTGTGGTGGGCACTCCTGAGCTGGCCTTGCTACCGGGTCAGCGCCCCGGTAACCCAGGGGCACAGGAGGGGAGTTGGAGGGTCTCATCGGCCTTGGCCGGCTTTAGCAATAGCTGCTGTGAGGCTGCATGCTGAGGAAAGGATGATAAAGTGATTCAGATGTCTGCGTGTGTTCTTCTTCAGTTATTTTAAGTTGCCACCCTCATCTCAGTGCGTGATGGATGTTTCTAGGATAGGATTCTTTCTGCATTCATAGAATCACATAAAGGTTTCAGTTAGAAGGGATCGGAACGCTCATCCAGTTCCAGCCCCTGTCACGAGCAGGGACACCTTCCACTAGACCAGGTTGCTCAAAGCCCCATCCAAGCTAGTGTTGAGCACTTCAGGAGTGGAGCAGCCACAGCTCCTCTGGACAGCCTGTTCCAGTGCCTTACCACCCTCATAGTGAAGAATTTCTGCCTGCTATCTAATGTAAGTCTCCTGTCTTTCAGCTAAAATCCATTCCCGCTTGCTCTATCACTACATGCCCTTGTAAAAAAGTCCCTCTTCAGATTTCTTGTAGGCTACCTTTTAGTACTGGAAGGCTGCTATATGATCTTCCTGGAGCCTTCCTTCTTTTCTCCAGGCTGAACAAGCCCAACTCTCTGAGCCTGTCTTCATAGGAGAGGTTCTGCTCACAAAAGTCCCCGAATGGTTAGTGTTTGTGCTGTGAGCATCATCCTTTTGTGACTGCAGGGATCTGTGTGTCCTTCAGCCCCACACAGGTGCTTCAGCTCCAGTACAGAGCCTGCCTCATCGAGCAAGTAGAGCAATTGCGTATTTGGTATCTGTTGTGCTGAAGTTGTCAGGGAGCAAGCCAGCTGTCCTGCTGGTACACGCTTCCCAGAATATGAACTAGGCTACACCCCTGGCACAGCAGGGAATTTTGGGACAAAGTCAGGCTAGAGCCCACGCTTGCAGAAACTTGCTGAGGTGAAGCAGCAAAGTGCTCTGGTGGGAGCCCAGTTTGCTTAAAGCTGTCTAGGGGGGAGCTTTTTCAGTGCAAAATGCACACTGTGCGTCCCAAAGAAGAAAAGCAAGTGGCCAGCACATCCTGAGAGGCGGCATCAGCACATCATCCATCCTGGATTGGCTGATAGTTTGTGCATCCTTCCTCCCTGGCAGCAGGGGTGAGCCTGGCCGCCTCCCTGCTGAGCAAATCCTCCCATGGCTGAGTAAGCCTGGAGTCCCATTGCTGCTGATGCACTCTGAGTATGAACTGCTTGCCCAGCAAGGGCTGGATAAGGGGCCCCTTGTCTAAATTGGCCAGACCCCTCTGTGGTGCTTTTCTCACCAGTCACTTGGGGGTGGATCATCCAGTCGAGGACAAGGGGCTCTGCCGTGGCTCAGGAGGTGATGGTGCTGTGCCGTTGATTTTGACAACAGAGTGGCTGGAGGGAGCTGCTGGCCAGGCAGGGAATGCTGCTTGCCTGGCAGGGCACAGCAGGGACAGGCTGTGGGGTCAGCTCCAGAGGGGAAGCCAGTTGCAGGACTGCTGGCTGAAGGAGTTTTTCTTTAGATGATTCCAGTCTGTTGAGGTCAAAATAAAGCAAAAGGGTAAGCTTTGTATGAGGTACATTTCGATTGGTAAAATGTAGGGAGAAGAAATTAAAAATCCATGTGCTTTCTTGCTTTGGTTCTTTGGGGAGAAAAAAAAAAAAAACAAAACCCAAACAAGCTAAAATGCCAGTAGTTCATTCAAAATAAAGGCTTTCACAGGCTGAAACCCCTAAGGATATCAGATCTTTACTTTTTGCTCTGATTTAAAGAGTTTAAATAATCTTGGGAAAGAAAAAATTAAAGAATGACATGAGGTCTGTCTCTTGATTTGTACACGGAAGAGCAGCAGGTCGGTAGGTGCATGCATTGGATTTGCTTTTGTCCTGGGAAATAGTCTTAACATTTTTGTTTATCTCCTTCGCTTTTAGAGGCTTTTTGAACTGGAGTGGCTGCTGCAGCTTTTGTTTTGCAATTTGAAGGATCTTGGAGGCTGGTGCTGTAACCTGAACACCCACTGCCCAAGGCACAACTGTCTCAGTTAGCATCATGCTGGGAGATGAGACTGCCCCAGAGGAGAGGGGTTTGGCCAGGGAGGGATGTGCAGTGAGTGTGTCCTGTAGATGAGTCAGTGCTGGGTGGTGGGCTGTCATTTGGGATTGCTGGGTGCTTGTTTTATGAATGTCCTCTGAGTTTTATGGACAGCTTTTCCAGCTGGTTGTGCTAAACTCATTTTGAAGTGTTACAGTTGGAATAAGTTTCTTGGGCATTTCAGAGAAAAAAACATCAGCTTGCAGTATTATTGCATTATTTTAAGTTGTTGTAGTTTCCTAGCACAAACATTTTACTTTGTAGCAATAAATACAGGCCAACATGTGTAAAATACTGAACAAAGCAGGCTGCTCTTTATTCAGAGCATAACTGCATTTGAAAAACGAGCACAGAATCATTGGATTTATAGCTCTTAATCTGCTGTAGTCTGTAAAGCTCAAAAATGTGGGCACTTAATAGTGTTACTGGCTTTGATAGGGGACTTCATAATTAAGAATCTGAATGCGATGCTGCATTCTATCTCAGTTGCGATGCACAGGTCTTTTTCGTAGAGCTGGCTGCATACAGTCACTGCCTGGAAACCGTTAAAGGCCTGCTGTAGGCAGAGAATGGTTTTTTATAGTTAACAAATTCTTTTTCAAGTTTCAATAAAATATTTATTATTGAAGCACTTAAGGGAGGCTTTTCAGCTCCTGCAGTTGTGGCTTTGTGCTGAGTGTGTGAGGTTAGACATCCTGATTCATCTGGGTTTTGTTCTTCTCCAAAGCCCAATTTACAGGTTTTTCATTCTGTAGCATAATACAGTCTCTTATTACTTTACAGTATAGGGAGGCTTTAACTATTAGCTTTGCTAAAAGCAGCTTGATAGTTGGTGGGGAACTTACTCCTGTCAGGTCTTTCCATGATGGCAGGTGCTGATGACATGGGAAATTAGACTGACAGTCATGTTTTGATAGCCAAAGCCTTCCCTTGTATAAACTATCCATAGCATGAACCATGTTTCTGTGTACGTGGTCTGTTGTCCCTGTTGCATTAGCGACATGTTACAGTGCATGAGCAGCTTGTGCAGAAGAGCTGGTGTCGAGGCAGAAAGGATGGGAAGGTCCTAATTCAACCTGACAATTACAGAAAATGTAGCAAGGGAATGTGCCCTGAGGTTAATGCTTTTCTTCAAATTAGGACACTCTTTTGCAATTACTTCAGCATTTCCCTTCCTGACGTGTCTTAAGTCTTTATGAAAATGCTTACATATGTTTTTCAAGCAGATAGAAGGAAAAAAAAAAAGCTACTGTAATTTCCTTGGCTGGTTTTGTGTGCCCTAATAACCCATTATACAGAATAGTTTGATGATTTTGTCCTGGAGACCATTGGCGAGGTCTGGGGAACAGAAGCTGATGTGACAAGCTATTTATGGGCAAGGTGGACCTCTTGTCTGCAGTCTGAAACCATGTTCCTGTGCAAAAACGACATAGTCCAGAGTATCCTAGGACACAGAGAAAATAGTGTTACAGCAAGGACAGCACCCAGGCTAATTTATGCTAAGTGTTTTTTTTATATTGTTTTCACTATGTTTTAAATAAGAAGTACTTGAATTCCAGCTCTCATCATCCATTTTTTCACTCATTAAAAAAAGCCACCAGCCACTTCTATAGAATTTGATAGGAATGTGTGTCCTAAGTCACTCAGGACTTTTAGAGTTGTTTCAGTCACTGCTTTTATTAAATAGTGTGAAGAACTAGGAGCACCCTAATGGATGGACTTCTGATTGAGTAAACTCTAAACTGGTGGGAATGGCAGAGTTAAAAGCTCAGTATTTGTTGCTCACATCATGGGTGGGAAGTTGGTGTGGATAATCTGAGAAACTAAGGCAATGTAATGATGCTATGAATGTTTCTTGGGTGGCCTGAGCAGCATGGGGAAGCTGCCATGCTCAGAATTATACTGGTTTGCTGTACTGACGCATTGTTTTAGTGTAGTTGGGGGCCCTGAGAAAGACCACAGCAAAGCAGTGTAGTAACGCCAGCGAATACTTGGGAGGCAGCAACATGGCATTGTGGCTTCTGTCCAGACCCCATGCTGATGCACAACAGCTGTGGGATTGATGTGGGGAGAGACAACCACGCAGAGAAGTAGCTTCAAATCTGCCCTGGGAGGGGGAAAGGAGGCATCAGTGCTCTGCAATGATTTGTCACAAGGTCTTGGCCATCCCGTTGGCACTGCGTGCTGCCTGGTGGGGGTGAGGTTCTGGCTGTCAGCCTCTTGCCTCCTGGAGCCACAGCATCACCGAATCTCCCTTGGTGTGTCCTGGCATGCTGTCTCTGATTTGGAAATGAAAAGTTAGAGCTTGGCAGGCAGGGCGGCACGGGCTGCCAGCCAGCATGGTCAGGGTAAGGCAGCCCCTGCAGATTCAGGGCTGAATTAGCACAGCAGATCTGCTTGCAAAACCCTCTGGTTTTGGTGAATCTTCGTTGTGAGGAAATGCTTGCAAATAGGCTCATATTTCAGTTTGTAACCCATCCACTGTGTTGGTAGCAGGACAGGCTTAGGTTTTGGGACAGAGATACCAAAAGTTTGGCTGGATTAAAGTAATTTATTTTTGCCAGGGTCTGCTGGTAAGTGGGCTGAGGTTCACTCAGCAGTAATCATCTCCCAGCCCCACCTCTGGCCAGTGTCACGAATCAGGACAGACTGTCTCTGGGCTGTGCCAGAGCAGCTGCTTTTCCCACAGGTGGCAATTACAGACACATTTTAATTAAGCATGTAGGTTGTGCTGCAGCTGACCAGGGTGACCCGCATATCCCCATCCCACAACATCACTCATGCTGGCAATGGGAACCTGAGCCAGCTGAAAACCCATGGCAAGAGAAACTAGTAGATACATATATTTAAAACTGATTTTGTCTCAACCTGGATTGATTCCTTGATCTTGTGAGTGCTGGTGATGTCTGCGGTGAAGGGACACTGGAAATGTGGAAATACCTATTTCGGCAGAAGCGTGGGTTTGTGCCTGGGTCATGTTGCTGTAGTCCAGTGAATGGTGTTATAGGTGGGGTCCTGTGAGGAGGTGCTAAAGATCTAAAGAAGGAGGGAGCTGTGTTTGTTGGTGGTCTGGGTTGGGGCTGGGGACTACCTGCAGCCATCCTAGGTGCAGTGTTGGGAAGGGGCATGTTCATGCTCTGTGCACTGGAAGAGTGGTTGAAGGAGGATTGCCTGGGCAATTTTGCTTGCTGCTGTTGAAAGCACCCTTGAGTACTTTTTCTCTGCAGCTTCTTGTCCTCCCCCCACAGCCCTACCTGAAGGGAAACCACTGCGGTAGTGGTTTTGTCGTGGTTGTCACAGAACTAGTCTGCAGAAATTCACCTTCAGAGGACTCCGAGGAAGGAGACCTGGTGTCTCATTGCCATGACAGATAGATATGGTTAGAGAGGGCACAGAGAATAGCAACACATCAATATCTGTTTAAATCTATGTAACATTTTTTGGCAGGGTGTAACTTCACAATCTAAAGGTGCCCAGGGTCTTTCTTCATCCATTGCTGTGAAGGAACTGGATGCTATTTATACACACTTGTACTCTTAAGAAATAAAATGGAGCAAGAGCTGTGCTTATGAGGTCTTGCAGGCTGAGCCCCACCATCTAGAGACCTGGCTGTGGGACAGCTGCAGCGCATGTGGCTACTGGCTTGTTCTTCTCAAGCTCTCTACCATAGAGACCGAGTAAGCTGCTGTGGGAAAAGGGGGCTCAGTGGGAGCTGCAGTGAGCTTCACTGGGGCCAAAAGGAGAAGGGCAGGAATCTCCTGAGTCTGACATTTCCATAGTACTTTAACCATGCCACAAAGCAGCATGTTTTTTTCTCCCTTCTCTGTTTCCTTTTGTGAGTATACACGGTTGCAGGAGAGAGGCAGTATTATGACTATATGCAAAAGGAGTTGAAGTGGATCATTTTAAAGCTGCTGCTGTTAAGAAAAAGCTGCCTTGCAAAATCTTTGTTCCTTCATTCACATTTTTTCCCCTTTTTGTTAGCCAGCCTCAGGAAATGAGAACATTCTTTTGGCTTTCCATGCCTGAGTCACATCTTATATATATCGATCTATATAAAAATATGTTAAAACATCTGGAGATGTTTGTTTCAGAGGAGTACTTGTTTTGTATTAGGGTATCTGAGCTTGTACAGAGTTGGATGTTTCCAGTTTCCCATACTTCTCTGGTTACAAGGATATGTGTATTTCTGTCAGAAAAGCCAAGGGTAATGTGCTGATAACTTAGGGAATATACAAACAAGTAAGAGTAAAGCCTTTAAGGAAGGTGAGAATTTGCCTTTTTTTTTTTTTTTCTTCCAAAAATTGAACTATTAAAGTACTTGTTTAATGTATCCAAATATATAACTCTTTAATGTTTGCCAAGTATGTATTTAAAAATGAAAAGTGTGAGGAGGAAAATCCCAGTAGCTCTTCCCTTGTTCTTTAGGGAAAAAAAAGGAAAGGAAGTAATTAAAAGCTCTTTATACCCATCTCTTCCATTCAGGGAGCTGACACTCACTTGGCTCTGGCAGTGCTCTCTGTGCACGGTGGGGTCTCCCTGCCTCTCTCTGTCCTCCCACCAGGGTCATGCAGGATCGTGAGACTTTGCTTTAAAAGGAAGAAAAATACCCCACATTTAGTTTAACCAAAGGTCAAACGTTTAACTTTGGTGGGGGAGGGGGGATTTAGGAGAAGGAGTAACATTTCCACCCTTGATTGTTTAACTGAAAATGATGGGAGACCCCTGATGACGGGTGCTGGCTGTGTCCATACAGAGAATGGGGAAGGGACATTGGCAGGACATGAGGGCAAGATTCCCTCAAGGGACTCCATCTGCAATGACCATCCTCTGGATGTTCACAGCAGCTCTCCTCCCACAGCTCGTACTGAAATGCCCTTGAGTTTATGGCTGGGATAAGAAACCTCTCACTGATCAAATATTTTGATTGCATCCTGGCCTTCCTGTTAGTTTCTTTGATCTTCTCTCATTAGTGGATTATAGTGGACTTTCACAAGTCTTGCTTGTTGAAATAGTTGTATAAATATGGTCCACTGGGTAGGTGTTATTTACAAAAGTACGTATTTCCCAGAAAAAAAAAAAAAACAAAACTATGTACTTCTTCCCCTTCAGCATGCCGATTTGCCATTGTGCATCAAAGAAGTTTGATTTCTATCATTACATCAACTAATAGCTTATGTTAATTGTTTGAAATGATCTAAAGGCTAGGGGGGCTTATTGTTTTGGCTGATATCCTGCTCATTCACTGTTTCAGGTTCTGTAAAAGAAACCTGTAGAGCCAAGGGAGTCTCTGGGGAGACTGATGGGTTCGCAGCCCTGGGATGAATCTCTCTCTGTTGAAATCTCCAGCAATTACAATTTCTCTTTTTCCCAATGAGAAAAGGCTCTCCTTCTCCCTGAGCATCCTTCTTATGTGATGTCCTCTGTGAAATGGCATCACTCAGTGCCACACTGGAAGCTGTATGTCTTCAGGCAGTGGAATGAAACACAAAGCTCTCCCATCACCAGGCTGAGTTTAGCTTTGGAGTGTGGCCAGGGTGACTGAGGGAGGAGCTGTGCCATAGATTTGTAGCCAGATGAAGCAAGGAAGGAAGGATAAAATATTACCAATGGCTGTGTGCAGTGTAAGCCCAGAGGTCAGGATTTCCAATCTTTGTCTAAGCCTGAAAGCTGTGTTTTCTTTATTGTCCCATGCAGGATGGGAAAGATCACCCTGACCTCTCCCATTGGACCTGGGGAGAGTTCAAGGGGTTTCAGCAGGGGTGGGTGTTTGGCGTGCCAGGCTCTAGCATGGTCAGTAAGGATCACAGTGTTATTCCCAAGGGAAGGCAGGATGCTCCTCAGTGTTGGCTCACATCTGAAGCAAGCTTCACCCATAAAACATTGCTGCTCTTCATACCCATCCCTTCCACAGCCTGCATTAAATCCACTGCTGGACTGTGGCTTTGCTTTGAAAAGTACAGAGAAAATGAAGTGCTATTTCAAGTGTCAAGTAGTAAAGAGACTGCTTCATTTTGGCTCAAGTGAAGCTCTTTGCTGGCGATTGCTTAGCGGGTACACAGCAAGGGGGAAATAACTTGGATTTCTTGTTTCGAATTGCATCAGTCACAGATGTGAAAATCAATATTTTTGTCATTACCATGCAGAGATGAGCAAGCCATAGAGTTAGAGGATCCTTGACATCACTCTTGGGAAAATTGCTAGAACATGATAAAATGGCAGAGAATCCAGGAACAGTTATTACTCAGATTTCATGAGAAAGCTTTCTGCTCACCTTGGGCTATTTATTCATTTATAAATAGCTTTGTGAACCTGTACTGAAAAGAGACATTTGAGAAGTTTAATGCTGTTCAGAGCAGTTTCATCATGGATAGATTCCCAGGCTAGGCAGAATTATGAAATGAGTATTTTGTGTCATCTGAGGGAAAATTGATCTAGTTTTTTTTGCCCAATGGATTTTGAGCTCTATAGTGTTTTGACTCACATAATGGATTTTCTGTTAAGTACATAAAAATACAGTTGAAAGTGTGCAACAGTGTTCCATCCACACACGTACAGAAACAAGTGCCAGAGCAAGAAACAGGAGCTCAGAACAAGGAAGTGATGAGGCAGATGCTGGGTTGTAGGTCCCTGTGTGCTCAGCAGAGCCCTGTGGCTGTCTCAGCCATCACTTAAATAGTTTGGATGGTGTCAGCATGCTGTAGGAATGTCTTCCAGGGAGAAAAGTTGGGTTTCATCTCCCTAGAGGAGGGACCATGCCACTGAAAGCTGTCTTCTGGTGTCTCACCCCTGCAGGTATGGAGGATGATGATTTTATTAATGTCAAGCGGAGTATTTTTCTCACATATGCTGAGTAATGCTCCTTGTTTGGTTTACATTGCAGATGTTTATCAGTTTCCCCTGCTGCAGCAAGTGGAGAATACAGACAGAAACTGCTCAGTCCAGATTTTCTAACATCCCGTTAATCCCTTTTCACAAAAGTGTATGCAGAATGAACAGGGCCTTAGCTACAGATCAAAAGGTTTTCCATCAAATTTGGAAAAATGAAGTTACCTACTCTGTGTTCATGGTTTAAATGATAATGTTCTTGTAGCTGGCCTTGGGGATGCACGAGGGCAGGGTCTAGCTGAATTAATTAGAAGGAAATCCATAGTTGTCATGCTAAAAATACATTTTTCTGCATATCGTGGAAGTACTGAAGTTCACCTGAAGTTCATGTTGATCTAAAGTTTAATAAGCCCAAAGTGCTTGTGCTATCAATATCCATCTAATATTTCAAATTGTAGTGTCAAATTGGTGCTTGAGTGGAAATGTTGCAAGGATATTAATGTAATTGAATTTACTGAAACTTTTTCATATGCTTTTCCTTACGATATTATAAGAAATCAAGGAGAACAAGGAGCTGATAATATTTGTCTCAAGTATTCTTAACAGAAACATCAATATTTACAGAGAGGATCTACTCCGTTTCAGAATTAATGGACAGTGAAATGTATCCAAGTAAAAATAACTGGATTAGTTTACTTATTCTGAAGACAATATAGTCCTGCTTATGCACAGCACTTGAGTTAAATTCCTGAGTTCGCTCAGGTCACATTATGAGTTTAAATTGTCGTTTCCTTGGAGCCAAGGGCTCAAGTGCACGGAGCTGGCATGATAAGCATCTCCAGTAACAGGGCCTGGGTTCACCCTCACTGTTGGTGTCTCACGTGTGGACTAAACCGTATCTGTTCCTCTGTATTTCCTTTACAAGCCTTTTAATGAAGATATATATATTTCAGCACATGAAGTATTGAAATCAACCAAGTAGGTATGAAGAGTGGCAGGAGAAAATGTAGATTTGTTTGTTTGTTTAAAGTGATTCTAACATAAATTATTCCACAACTCTTCATTGTGTACAAGCAGGTGTTGCAATAGGATGTTGTCTCCAAAATATTATTCACAATTGCCTGGTCAGGTGTATAAACAAAGGATGCCACTACTGAGGTTTTTCTTCCAAAGCAAGAAATGCACCAGTGAGAATTACTAACATTTTAAAACCTCAGTAGATGATGGTACAGTGTCAAAAGCACTGTAGCAAGGGGAAGATGATAAACAGTGGCAGATCTGGGGACATCCAAATACAAGGCATTGGTGTGCAGTGTGCCTTAGTGGCACAGGTGTGGGAACTCTCCTGGCAACCTTTGCCAGGGGGTGGTATGCCATCTCTCCTGTGTCTTACCAACACCAGTAGATTTTTTTCCTTACATACCTTATCATTCTTTATTATTTTATGGCATGCTAGAATGTTTGTTTTTCCAACAGCTCAGGTGTATCCTGTTTCTTTACTTCTTTAAATACACAGTTGCTATGCTAACAGGCATGTGATGATGCAGAGAATGTCTTCAATGTTTCGTAAACCCAAACCACGGCAGTGTCTTTCTCTTCCTCTTCAGCATTTAGGCATGAGGTCACGCTATGAACTGATTGTACTCATAACGTACATATGGAGGGAGAAGAGAGAAAACCGCAGCTGAAGTCAGGAATTGTTTGCTTATTCATTAGTTATGAAGAGGCAGACTGAGGTCATTTCTAGCTAGCTGGCCAGTGTGCTACTGCTTGCTTCTCTTGAGCTGTCTCTGCAGTTGCTGTCTGCATCACCCTTCTGGCTGTATCTCTTGGGAAGTGAGGCCAGCTACCCAGGAGGATGAAGATTAAATGGCCCCACATTTTTTTTACAGGCATACAGGAGAATTTTCTGAGAATACAGAAGTGTCTTTTACAGGGGAAGAAATGTGTCCACCTCTCAAAATTTGGGGACTGTGACTCAGAAAAGGGTTTTCTGCATTTCCATGTCCAGAGGGAAATGATATGGATGACCAGCTGCATTTAGCATTTTTTCAAATAGAGCAGCTTTGCAGAGGTATTTTAAAACATGGGTTAACTTCCTTTTTTCCTTTTTTATTGCTTGACAGTAATGCAAAAATACCTGAGGAACAGGTTTTAAGAACACCCCCTCTTGTTTCCCCCCTGCAACACTTTTTAAACTCTGTAAGGATGCAATTTTTGTGTTTCCTAACTCCTATACATGGAAGCTTGTTGAGAATGTATAGCAATCTGTCCTGGTACAAAAGCCATCTCTGGATGAGCCCTAAGGTTTTACTATGACATCCCACTTGCTGTTGCTGTTGTCACATTAATAGCTTCTCAGTCAGATGAGAGTTTTGTAGCTTAGACGGGAACTGAATTTCTAACGGGGAAAATAACACCCCCACCAAAAAAAAAGAAGTTTTGATTAATAAATGGCTGTCCTGATTTATCCTTTTGCCAGCTTCTATACTGAAGTTTGAAATTACTACCTGTCAGAAATACAGGTGATTTTCCCTTACTCAGAATCAAGTTCCTTTCAGATCTGCAGGGGTGTATCATTAACTTCAATAAAAATTGTTTAGTGGAGCTTGTGGCAATTCCTCAAGACTGCATGCATATAAATAGGGAATTCTGCACCAGTTGAAGGGAAGAGTCGTTTATCTTCTGTATGTTGTTATGGACATAAAAATACCCCAAGCTGTATATTTGATAACTTGATCATTTGATTTTTTTAATGTTTCTGATAATGTGCAAATGCTAGAGGTTAGTGTGATAACTGATTAGGTTAAGACAGCAAGGCTTTCCCAATTCTCTTGAAGCCAAATGAAATTCTATTGTTCTCTTTAATGGGGTTTGATTTAGACTCAGGGACCTGGAAGTGGAGCCTCAGTGGCCACATGAGACAAAATACCCACTAATACTTGGAAAACAATTCTCTCAGCTTTGAAGCCTTGCTTTTGTGTATGAGGTCTAGGGATGTTGTTTTGAGTTAGTTTTGTCTGGATGTTACAGTAAGTTCTGTCTCTGAACAGTTACAGCTTGGGAAGATATTTTCCTAATCTGTTGTTTCTCATATTTAAAGAAGAGCAGGTGCTTGCTGGATAAATGGATACTGTATGCCTGCCCAGTGTTAGATCTCTGTGCCCACAGATAAGCGCCTTCAGTTGAAGTTGTCCCAGCTTGGATTTTGCACCTGGCAAAGTCTGTTTTGTATTGTTCATGTCTTGCTTAGAAGTAGTAACTAAGGCTGTTTCAGTTTGTTTTGGTTTTTTTTTTTTTTTTTTTTTCAGACAGAGGACCTGAATTTAATTAAAATGTGATCATTGTACTATATGACCTTATAGTTTTACTTATAGTTTTTCAAGGGGATGGCAACTCCCTTTCACTGCCCTAATTGGGTTTGCATAGTTCAGCAAACTGTCGTGCAAATGGCAATGTAAGAAAGAAAACGAAAGCCTAGATCCACAGGCTACAAAAAGTGAGTCAGTGCAGGTCTGCTTGCTCAGAGTTTGGCACCCAAATGTCAGTTCAGTTTTAGTGTTACACAGTGGGATGTCAAGAAGTTGCATGTTAACGCAGTGCACTGCTAACTGGTAGAATTTAATTTGCATTTATAGCACAGCATCTACTTGGCTGATGACCTGCACCTTATTCTTTCAGCTTTGGTGCAAATGAAATGATTACAGGTGGGTAAGCAACGGGAGCCTTCATGGTACCTGGGGCGAGCTCTAGGGAGTGAATTTTATAGCAAGTGTGTTTCGTTTGTGAAAGGGAGCTGAGATTTGGCTTAGCAGTTGAGTTTACTGCTGCAGGTGGAAGGGAGTAGGGTGAGTTGGAGCCCATGGAACTGTGAGCCGTGGGGCTCCTGGTGACCTGCTGGTGCACCAAACTGACTCTGCCAGAGGGGATGTCCAGGTGATGTCCTGGATCTGGTTTGAGAACTGGTGCTTTACAGTAGTTTTGACAAGTCCAGAACTCACCTTCAAGAAAGGGAAAGCAGGGGAGAGGTGCTGGGCCCTGTAGCAGTGGTTAGTGAATTGATACACATGAATAAAACAGCATCAGGGAAGATGGCATTTATGTATCAACATGGTTGAGGGATTTTAGTCACAGTGCATCCCAGAAGCAGCAAGGCCCTGAAATGCCTGTGGCTGGGCATTTGGAAACAGAAGATGGTAAAGAGGAAGGAAGATAACACTTATGATGTCAAAGTTGCTGTGTTTCCTAACGTGCCTGGTGTATTTGTATGCCTTGGTCAACGTTTCTGGTCTTCCTTGGCATTATGCCGGGAATTCTTCAGTGACATTAGGAACAGCACACTAGGTTTTAATGGTAAAAACAAGATTTCTGTTCATTCGGCATATCCCCCGCTTCCCTGTGAACCAGATGGAATTCTGGACAACTGGAATGATTTATCCATTAAGTCACTGAAACCATAATCTCTGTATGTGTGTGTTGCATTGTGTTTGTGTTCCTAATTATCTTACGCTAGTGCTTTTTGCTGAATGCTGAGCACCGGCTCAGACTGCTGGGAGCTATCTGTTATCATATCCTTTATAAATATATGCGGAGAAGCCAACTTCTAAAGGCGATAGTTGCAGTGCAATGTTAGAATAGAAGACCTGCCACCGTGGCAGCAATGGTGACAACCAAATCTAGTATTAAACAGATGTTTGGACCCTTGGATTTTGCCCAGTGATTGGAAGGAATATCTGGCTTCATATGTGCTACATATTATCTGTCCTCTAAATCTTTTTCTAAGGGAGGGTTATAATGGTGATGTGCTCTGATGAGTCATCCAGGTAGGAATCCAGACGTTCGAATTTCTGGAGCGTGTTGTGCATAGCCTTGACGTTTGAAATGCTGTAATAACAGTACAGGCTAGCATTCTTAGATATGTTTTAGTCCAGTAAGCAGTACTGGCAGATTTCATATATATTATAAATGACTCTGATTCCTATCCCAGTTTCAGAAAGAAAAAATAGCTGGTGATGTTCAGGGACATACATTATGTGTAAGTTAAGTGTGGTTTACGGCTGGGCTAATTCCATGTACGATGCCGCTTGGTGGGACTGATGTGGTCAGGCACAGTTCCGAATTATCTCTCTGTTTAATTGTGCAAAGCATGCTGCACAGTTTATGCCAGCCATGGGAGTACTGAAGATAACTTCTTGTTAGTAGGTTTTATACCAAGACAGGTCATTTGCCAATAGTTTGAATTTAAAATTTACTTGATATGGATAGGAGAGTTTATAGTGGGTTGGTACTTAGTACTGTGCAGCGCGTCTGATCCTGCCTGTGAAAAGCTGTGAAAAGGGCTATGCATAAACTGTGTCACTGAACTGCCATTTCAAGGTGACTGCAGCCTGCTAAAGGTCAGAGAGCAGGGCCAGGAATGGTATACAGATTTTCTTCTTGTTGTTTGGGAAAAGAGAGCTTGAAAGCAAGCAGACAGAAGCAGCAAACAGGCATTTGCTTTGCCTGCCAAAATATCTTGCTTATAAGAGCATCATCAAATGAGATGCTCTTGAATTGGCATCCATCTCCTGCCTTGTGGCAGAAAAACAGTCTCTGTTGTTCCTTAGAGGTGTCTGTTTTACAGCTGCTTTGTTTCTATACCCTCAGTTATAGGTTGATTGGACTGATTATTCTGCATTTGGGAAGATGCCTTTGAGCATTCTAAGCAGACATTAATGATTGGCCTGAGGATAAAGCAACTTCTTTCCCCCACTGGATCAGAGGATGTTGCTCTGAACCCGAAAATATGGTATTCTCTGGCTTCTGTTTGGAGGGTGGTGGTAGCATAGCACAATCCCTGCAGTAACATTCATCCTTCCTTTGGGGCAGGTGAGTGCTATTTGGCATGGTAGGACTACATACATTCCTTACAATTTTATTAAAAAATTTGTAATTCTACTGTACTTTATCCAAGTATAAATAGTTAACAAAGGTCTCCATAGCTTAAAGGAATTTGGCAGGAAATCCTGTGGTTGACCTGACCGCAAGGAAAATTTTATCTTCTTTGTCTTTCTTCCCTTTTGCCTGTAACTTCCAGTATCTAATTGCTGTTCTATGGTTCCTGGCACTGATAGTTAAAGCTGAGGGCTGATTACATTTTTATTTTTAATATCCTTTGGCATCTATAGGCTGAAAGTCAGGGCATGGGAAGACCAGTATTTAAAGGAGCTTCTTGTCACTGTGTGTTCTTTGTGGAAATCAGATTTAATTCCAAGTTTTAGGTACAAGATAATTTACAATAATTTATATCTGGATAATTTACAAGCTTCTTTTCTGTAATGATGCTGGGAAGAGAAGGCACTGAGTTACAAGTCCCATTTTGAGAGCTGCTGAGCATCTGAAGGCTCTGTCATTTATTTCAGCAGAAGTTCAGCTATATTCCCCCAGCAATCTTTCTGAAGGGGCTCCCTATGGTCTCGCTTCTATTTCACGCAATATATTTCATATAATATGGGTGTATATCATCTTCTATGGCTGCATTACGGTCTTGAATCCATTTACTGTAATTCCTGAGCTTTCTTTTCAAGCATTTACTGCTAACCACTAATAAATCTGGGACATAATGGGACTTGGTGGGATGTTGAGTTTTCCAGGATGAAACTTCATTGTTTCCTGTTACAGGCTGTGGCTGGCAATTACCTTCCCTCCCTTCCATCCTCAGTCAAATGAAGTCCTCTCTTACTGCACCAGCTCTTTCCTAACAGAGCTACCCCTGCTCACTGCTGCCTTTGTCCCCTTCTTCCCAATTTGCCTCTTCCCAGGGTGATCCTGGTGGAAGATGGCCCGGGGCGGTGGTGAAGGCTGCTGATATGGGCTCCTGCAAATCCCGTTTGAACTGCTTCATCTGCAGTGACTGCAAGAAGTTTTAAGTAACTTGAAATGGCTCAGAAGAGCAGCCAGGGCCCCAGTCTGAAAGATAAGATTTGAAGTGAATTCGAGTACATGCCTGAGGCCACATTTTTTACTGAATTCTTGTTTCCATGTGTCCTTTTTATTTGTTCTTTTTTTTTTTTTCTCTTCATTTAAGAACTTTAAGATGGTGTCTTTTCTGTAACTGCCCACTATATTTGAAGCTCTCAGATAAATTAATTAAAAATGATAGAGTCATTGGATGGTTTGGGTTGGAAGGGACCTTAAAAATGATCAAGTTCCAACCTCCCCTGTCAGGGGCAGGGACACCTTCCACTAGACCAGGTATCTTAGGTGTTTCTTAAATCCTTATTTGTTGCAGACACCAACATTAAGCCGTGGGTTTCTTGGCTGCAGTCTGTCTCTTCATGGGGTCTATGCTCACAATCATGAGGGAAATGAAAGGTAACAAAATGCTTCACTTTTCTCCTGGTGCTCCTACTCACAGGTTGCAGCATGGCAGAGCTGTACCCAACCCCTGCAGCAGTGGGGTGGTATGTGGGGTGTGGAGGGAGCAGGGTGCATGGGAGATGCTGCAGGGAGGTGAACTCCCATGGTCGAGCTCCCAGCTGCCGAGTGTGGTTTTATCTTGGGTTGCTTTTTTTCCCTGAAGTTGAGGGAACCCAAATTGTTTTTCCATGTGTGGTTTCTCTTTTTCTTTCTGTCAAAAGAACTAGTGGAAAATTTTTAAAGTATTATTCAAAGATCTTGATTTTTTTCCCTCTACGCTTACTCTTTACTTTGGACTGATGCCTCGTTTCTCAGTAGCACATCAGAGCTACTGAAGAAGGTTCCTGCAAGACCAGCAAAATAACTTTTTATAAATTAATCTCATGCTCTTTTAATACATTGAAATGGATAATTGGATGTTACTGACATTGCCATGATCTAAAGATAGTGTGAAAATAGAGATGCTTTGGGCTGGGACTTTCTTGCTGTCCTGAATGAATTCTGTTATGGGCTGTGTTCAAAATAACTTGGCATCCTTGCAGCTCTGTATTACTTAGAAAGCAAGAAAGTAAATTTTGGAAGTAACTTCTTTCTATTACTGGAATATCCGGTACACAGAATTAGTGTTTACTTTTTGTTAGGCACAACTTCTGGGGATTTCTGTTTCTTCTGCTAAATCCTATGTTCAAATTAGGGTGGTGATGGTTCTTATGAATGAATTACATCAGGGTTTCTTTTCACTGTATGGCAGCAGTATTTTCAGATGAGTTCTTAAGTTTTGAATGTTTATGGAACTCCCAGGTTGAAGCACATTTCCTCCTAGGGCTTATGTTTTTCTCATCTATTCCTATCATTGTTACAAATGTGTAACTTACTGTAAGGGTATAAATGAAGGGGAAAAAAATAAGTATGTAATTCTCCTAAAAGCTCTGTTATTGCCCACCCTTTTCTACATTTGACCTATTTTCCACACAGATAAGTGACCTGTACCTTACCTCACACATGATGTTTATGTTTATTTATATGCTGAGTATTTGATGCGCTATTGAACTTTATGACTTGCTCGTTCTATAGCAGTTAGAAGTAAATGGAAATAGAAATGGGAATGACTGTTGTCAGAGGAAGCACAAATGATGTACCAAAAAATACTGCATTTATTACTGACTTTAGACCTCTGTTTTTAACTGCTTGTTAAGAGTATGCTGTGATAGTAATTCTTTATCTGAATATGATTATTTATATGCGTAACACACTTCATATGTGACCTCTGTTTCTATTGCTTTTAGGATCCCTGTGAATGTTCCTTCTTCACATTCTTTCATGAAGGGTGTGTGTACACAGAGGTTTTAAAAATTACTTGTAAAGGAAAAAATTTCTGACAAATACCACACCCTCTTGCTGCAAAGAAGTCTTGTGCTGTTTTCCTTTGGTTATGTTTCCTTTTGTTTTCTTTTTACTTCCTGAGATGCATGCTACCTGAAAGTTGCCCTGGAGTATTTACTGGTGGTACTGGCATAAGAGCCTGTGTGATGAGCCAATACATTCAATGTATCCATATCCCTCTTTAATCAGAGGTGAGTTGTGCATGGGATCATCCTTGAAGTTAAATCTAAAATATTATGTTTAAGTCCAAACAAGGGTGGTTATCCCAGTTTAATCAAGTCAGATTGAAACAGCTCTTCAACCACTGTAGCCTTCATTTGTGAATAGATGTGCCCTTAATTTTTCCAGAGCCCACAAGCATTTTTGCCTGTGGTGTGTCTTCCTGAGCAGGTATAATTGCAGAAGGGTAGAACTTGATGTGATCCTTATCTTAGTCCCTGCCAAAGAGAGCAGGCTGTCTGGGGATATCTTACCTTGTGTGAGAATTTGAAGACTAGGTGAAATAGCAAAGGCAATGGTGGGAATGCAAAGATAACAACCTCCTGCTACTTCACTCTGGTCTTCGTGTTCCGTCTGCTTCACTGTTTGCCTGTAAATCTCTTGAGCTGGCACCAGACTGAGCGCTTGAGTCTCAGTAGTTGTCTGCTGGCTGTTGATATGCATCCTGCTTCTGACACCAGGTTGCTATTGTCAGCATGTTATCCGGCAGAGTTCTCTAAAGTGGAGTGTGTGCCCTGGACGATGCATTGGGGTACAGGAAGAAAACACTAAGACTTCAGTAGTACCTGCACATAATTTATAAATGAATAAATGTACATATATTGGGGTGGTGCACTCAAAAGTGTTTTTTAACTAATGGATGTATATGATCAAAATAGTTTGGAGACCAAAGCTCTAGCAGATGGAAAATCAGTTTTGTTTTTAACCCTATTTGCCATGTGATTATGGCTCTGCTAAATTCAGCCCTCTTCAAGTACAGTGTCCTCCCAGCTTTTAGGCACTGTGTAATGAAATGAATCCCTTAGGCAATCTGGCTGAATACCGGCCCTTCTCCAGCAGAAGATGTAAATGAAAAGGTGTGGCTGAAAGAGAAGCATGCCTGCAGGCCTGCCTCTCCAGTGTGATTAATTGAAATGCATCCACATGATCTCTTCCTTTTGAGTTGTCTGGGAGCTGGTTGGTTTCCTAGTGTAGATGAAACAGCTATTTTATTCTCCTGAAGTGAGATGCCTAGTATTTGATGCTCAATTCACTGAGCCCAGTTAAAGGAAGGAAAGGGAAGGGGCACAGCCGGGCAGCAGGTTGAGTGAAGCAGGGGGAAATGAGCATGGTGCCAAAATTTGCAGGGACAGCTGGTGGGGTGCAGCAAATGCAGAGGTGACTTGGGTGACATCCCTACTAATCCATCCTGCTGTGTATTCCTCCTTTCCTGCTGCTCCTGTTCTCTTGGGGCAGTGCTTCCCTGCCCTCTCCAAAAATGAAAAACAGGAAGGAGCCTGCCAAGGCCCTTTGGAGGATGGCCTCTGGCAAGGCACAGCAGTGGGAGCAGTGTCTTGCTGCTGTTGGCAAGTATATGAGCTCTGGCTGAACCCTGTTTGGAGTCATGAATGTGGGTTTGTGCTAATGTGGCCCAGGCAACACAGGGAACGCTGTTTGCTTCTCTTTACGCTGCTTGGTGTGGAGACTTGGGCAAAGGAGTAGGGAAAAGGAGTGGGGTGGATGGACATGTGGACATACCTTGTCTAGCTGTGCCTGCAGTGGGCGCTTTCAGAGCTGACTATTAAATGCCAGAGTCCCCCATGTCCCATATGGGAGATGAGCTGCAAATCCACCTGAGGTGGAACTCATGAGCTTGAGAGGCTTGAAGTCCTTCCCTTTTGCTTGAGTTGAAACTACCTGTTTGTTTGTTGTTTTTTTTTTTTTTCCCAATCTTTTTATCTAAACAGCATTTCTGCTAAAGCATACATCCGGGCTTCATATGGTCTGAGGTGAGGATGCAAGCCCAGAGTGAGATTTGGTCCCCTGTGCTGCCCCTTCTCTCACTCCTGGACCTTTTATAAATGGTTCTGCCTCTGTCACACACGACCTCCTTGTCTTACAGGAGTGCTTGAGAACAAATAGTTTTAAGGACCATGAGATGATCAAATACTAGAGTCAGATCTGTACATGGTAGGGAAAGTAGCCAGTGGAGGACTCGTAAGTAAAAGAGATTAGTCAACTAGGGAATGGGTGCCTTGACCACTTCCTTCTTCTTACCTAAGTAAGAAAAATCATGTAAAACTGCAAGAGGAATACAGTTCTGGGATTACAGTGTGCTTAATGTTCTGCAAGTGGAATTGCAAACAACAAAGAAAGTGTTGATGCTAAATTAATTAATTATAATTTATTATCCAGTACTAAGCAGTAGGGTGATTGAACTTGATTTATAACGAAAGTATTTTTGTTTCCCCTTACTGATTGCAACCTGGTCTAGTAGAAGGTGTCCATGCCCATGGCAGGTGGTTGGAACTAAATGATCTTATGGTCCTTTCCAACCCAAACCATTCTGTGATCTTTGAAGGGTATTCTTTTGCTCCTTGCCAGTTTAAACATGCCGTGCACAGTTCTGCCTCTCTGTTGCTGCATGTAATGCTGTTCCTGCTACTGTAAAGTGCCGATATGGAAAGTAAGTTCCTGGATAAGCCACTGGGTGAGAGGAAGAGGGTGCTGAGGAAGGAGCGGACAGTGGACAAGGACACGAAGTCTGCGTGGGTGGGATGGAAGGGAAGCTGGATTAGATACTAGGATGATTTCTGCAGATGCATGACCCCAGTGCTATTGACCTGAAGGAGTGGAGGAAGTCTTGAGGCTTACTGTACTGACACACAAGGCAGACATGTGGACTAGAAAGAACTGTCACTTCAATGGCAGTACTTCAGGCTATTACGGTCTTCAGAAGGCAATACTGCATGTATTCACTGTTGGTTAGAAAGTCCCTCTGCTTGGAGAAGATGAATTTTTAATGTAAGTCTTTGGACTCTTAATTTTCTCTGTCTCCCAAAATAGGGTGGGAGAAGGGAGAGGGAAGCAGCATGGTGAGTGAAGTGGGAGGACAAATGATTAACACAGAAGTTATCAGTGCTACACATGTGTAGTAATAATTTCTGTTTCTTGTGCAGGATGCAAATATGGAATTCCATTATTGAATAAAAAAAACTTCAAGGCAGTTTCATGTTGAAACACAGATTCATTCAAACTGGAGACAAGCTGATAATGTGAATGAAGTCCGATAATCAAGCACTTATTCATAGGTAGGCTGTCTGAATCAGAGAGCCTGCAATCTCTTTCTGAGTCTTTTAAGTACTTTGCAGTCTTATGAAAGATTGTGTTGTGAACACTTGAAAACTTAAAGGATGACTCACTGTACGTTCCCCTCCAAACAATTAAGCTGTTTCACTGGTCTGATATGTAATAACTTGTTTTTCCCTCTGCTGCTGCCTATATTTATTCCTCTAGTAGTGTTGTTAAATGTGAGCCTTTTTAATGACTTTAAATGCAGCACTCACTCAGTACCCAGAAGTTTATAGGTGTGTGGAAGGTTGCCACAGGTAATCCAATTCTGTGCAGCTTCTTAATCTGGGCATCAAGCAAATCATTCGTGGAAGAAACCCACTCCTTGCAGCAAGTAGTTTTTTCTGAGTTTTCACTCAGGTTGTGGCAAGTGCTGATTCCCCACCCCTCTCTTCTGCTCTGTGGTCCAGCCCTGGCCATGTGGCCAAGTCCAGACAGGCATTATGATCCTTCACCCACAGAGCCCTGTGGTGGCTCTGACATTCAAAGACAAAAGTAAATGCCCCCTGATGCCATGGGTGCTTGGGCTTCCTTCTCAAGCTGAGGAGCCACTGCTGTTGCCTTTTCAAAGACTGGGGAGTGGGGCAAGCCTGTGCAGTGGCCTTGTGAGACACTGACAAGCAAAAGTTACTTGGTGTCACTGGGAGGAGAGAGGGCTTTTTTTTCTATCCCTGACTCCTGATGGGTGAGACATGGGAAGCAAAAGGGAGGGAGTTGAGACAGGAGAGAAGCAACGCGTCCAGTGGTGTCCAGCTGGCCCTGGGTCCGTGGCAGCGTGCCTGGGAGGGAGATCCCTGATCCACTGCCAGTGAGTTTGGGAGGAAAGCAGCTACCAATGGTGTTAGTCAGAGAGTGACTGCTGTTCAAAGAGCTGGTGTGCTGTAAGCATGGTGGGTTGGGCGTTATCTCATTTCCCTTTTCATGTAACCCCAAGGACGGGTGAGACCATTAATGAAACCCTGGCAGTGAATGGAGCCAGAACCAGACTGACATGTGTAAGTAATTTATCTTTTTGTAGCACTCCAGTTTGCATGTTGTCTATTTTCCCCTGGCTGTCGGTGTTCCTGTTTAAGCCTTAAAGATAGTAATACACTGCAATAAGGGTGAGGAAGAATGCTTTTCTTAGCATTAATGTCAAGCGTAGTGTGATAGAATTTCTGTAACGTTTTGGCTTAATGGGATGTTGCTAGTGGAAGTACTAAATAGTTCTGATTGCTGTAATGCTCACTAGGGATGCTTTTTCACTGCTCAACTAAGAGGCCCCAGAAGAGTGAGTGCAGTATTTGTATTTGAAAATGGTGGCAAAAATAGGCTGCTGGAGAATTAAAGCTCAGTCAGCCTAATTTCAATTCCTAGTAAGGCATGAATGCGACTGTCAGTGTATAAGCAGTTAACTGAGTAATGCAGCATTAAAAAAGCCATGTGGATTTCTAAGAACAGATTGTTTCAAAGAGGCCAATTTTCCAACTTGGACAGATAAGTATGCCTCTTAACAGAAGGAAGGGAATAAATGAGGTGTGTCTGCTGATGCTGTCTCACACAAAATTTCATAAGCAAACAAGACATCTCTAGCATTAGAGCCAGAGTGATTAACTTCGTTGGAGCAGAAGCCTTGCAGCTTCTCTTCTGCCTCTATGTATCTACTCATCTGCTCTTGCTACTGGTTTGTTGCTGTCTTAGATGGTTCACAGAACTGTTGCTGCCATCTCCTGTTCCTTCATCATCTCCTTGCAAGACATGTTTAGTTTGGGCTCTGTGATAAGTTTCACTTCTGTAAGGCTTGTTTGAGAGGCCCAAGCAGTTTGGAAATAATAGTCTAGGTGAACTTGCCAGAAGGGAGGTATGCAGCTGCTTAGAAGGAAGCATCTATTCAGGAATTCCTGTTTTCATACAGTCACCAACAGGACCTTTCCCAGCAGTACCTTCCTGACAGCACCTTGCAGGAGTTCCTTCTTTCCCACTTGCGTTCAGTAACTTGACCAGTGACCTGGATGCTGGAGCTGAAAGTTAGCTCATGAAGTTTGTGTCCTTGAGTTGGAGGAATCTTGAGGAGCACAGGAGGTGAATTCAAAGTGGTCTTGGCAGGCTGGAGAGAGGGCGCATGGTGAAGAAGCTGAAATTTCACAAAGAGAAGTGCTAACAGCTGTACTCATAAAGGAGAACTCAAATGCTCATAGGCAGGGCCATTTGGAGGATGTATTGAAAAGACAATGTGTCTTATGATGTGCTTGCACAGAAAAACAGATCTTATTTTGGAAACATTGTGTGTAAAATATAAAGAAGGATCGACCTAGATTTTTTCTTAAGAGACTGTGTATTCATTACTGAAAAAGCCTGAGAGCTGTTGTCCTGCCAGAGGAGGATAACAGAGAGGCTTTATTAGAGCAACAAAGTACTTCAAGAAGATTGGAAAGAGTGCAGCAGCCGCTAGCTGGTGTGTGCTGCTTTACTGAAATCAGGAGCAAGGTTGTGTCCATGGATGGCAAATCTATTTTGGTTGTGAGTTTAATGCTTCTGTAGTCTCTGTAAGTGAAACAGGAGGAGTATGATACCCCTCTACGCAGGAAATTGGGATCACTCTTTTCTCCAGAACATCATTTCCTCCTTCCCTGTGCTCTGTTGCCAAAAGGAGGTGGGTACATCAGATTACATAGGTGAAGTGAGGTCTCAAAACGGGACCCATGCCCAGACATAGAGTTGATGATTGTGAGTTAGTTTGGGATGAGAAGCACCCATGTCTGTGCTGTCTGCATGCAAGAGGGTGTGCACATCTCCCTGCATGTTAGGATGCAGACTGTGAAGAGCCATCCAGCCATGCTGGGCAATATGTAGCCCTCCTGTTTGTCTTCCTCCCATCATGGGAATTGCAGAGGAAGAGGCTGGGAAGAATGGCAGGGATGATGTCTTCCCTTTCTGGCCATCATTTTTCTGGGGCTCGGATCTGATCAATGCGGCTTTGGACTCTACAGATAAAATTATAACAGAAGCCAGGGCCACGGGCAGACTCAAAACAGATGAGCATTAAAGTGTTTGAGATTCAAAAAGTAACCAGTGAGTAGTGTTTATTGGTTTTGGAGCAAATTCTATTGTTTAACTGCTAACAAGTGAACTGCTGCTTTCACTTCTTCAGCAGTGTGCTGGCAGAAAGGTCAAGCCTTTCTGCTGTTAAGCATGTTAGAGGAGAGGAAGCTTTTGACAGCTCCTAACGTCAAATACTTCCTCCTGTCAGCTGCTTCAGCTCCAGTCCCACAGTGCAATAGGTGTGTTGTCTGCTTGTGCCTGGCATTCCAGACCCTGCAGTCTGCTTCTGCTCCACTCACCCTGCAGATGGGTGCCTTCTGGGCCCAGGAGGGGATACTTGGTGAGGAGACCGGGTCTAGCAGTGGAGCTGGTGGTTCCTGTCACTTCTAGGCAAGGGGCCCTCAGCTGAGCAGCACAGTGCATCCCAGAGCATTGCTCAAGGCCTGTCTCAGGTGTAGTAATAGCACTGTTTTCAGAAGTTGTGTTTAAATATCCGTGAATTCAAGAGGAGGGAAATGACGGTTGTTAGGTGAGAGCAGAAGTTTTATTTTTATTGGTGCCATTTCATAGAATCATAGCATGGTTTAGGGTGGAAAGGGGCTTTAAAACCCCTTTAAAACCATGACAGTAATCGAATTCCAGACCCCTGCTGTGAGCTGGGATACCTTCCACTACACCAGGTTGCTCAAAGCCCCATCCAACCTGGCCTTGAACCCAGGGATGAGGCAGCCACAGCTTCTCTGGGCACCCTGTGCCAGCGCCTCACCGCCCTCATCCTAAAGAACTCCTTCCTTATTTGAATGGCTGCAATTTTGTTGCCTGAAGCTTAGTCAGCCTGGCTCACAGATCCAGCTTTAAGTCTATTCATTAGCCTTTGGGTTTAGCTGCTTTGACCGGCTGATGACAGGGAGAGGATGGACTGTAAGGCTGACCATGGGGCTTTCTGGTTTGATTTTGATTGTCACCCCCTTTTCGTCTTTTGATCTGTCTGCACCGTTAACGACTCGGTGATTTTGGCTCAGGCAGCAGCGCGTTCGGGAGGGGTGGTATGGAGCAGCGGCTGCTACCTTCTGATGACGGCTCTGGGGCTCCGCCTGCCGGCGGGAGCGCAGCATCCTCGGGCAGCGGCTCCTCCTGATGCCGGTCGGTGCAGAGATGGCTTTGAGCACCGTTGTTGGGAGAGCTGTGTATGAAGAGACACAGCTGTGAGACGTGGCAGTTCAGGTCCGTGGCCCGTCCGTCTGCACCACGGCGTGAGTCAGGGGGTTTAATAAATTAGTAAAACGCTGTTCACATGCAGATGGCTTATCAAATATAGTAGAGCCATTTTCTAACTACAAGTGCTTTACTCATTCTGATTCACTGGGAGAGGTCCCCATCCTCTGTCCCTGTGTCCCACCTCACTCCCTTCCCTCTTGCCCAGCCTGTAGGGTTACCCACTGCTGCAAACCTGGTGGGAAGGGATATGTTTGCTAGTCCTGCACCAGTCATCCCAGCACAGGATGCCTACGCTGAGGGGACACCTCATGTCTGGTGAAATGCAGGGACGCTTCTTGTGTCTTGCTCCCTTGTTCTGGGTGTCTACACACTGGTCCTTCACCCTGCACCAGCTGCATTCACTAGCCCACACCCCAAACCCCAGTCTCCTGCTGGTTTGGCAGGCTGTGATTGGCTGGGAAAAGGCTCTTGTGGGAGGAGGAGGTGGTCTTTAAAGGAGGGTGCTAGTCCTTGTGACAGCAATGGAGGTTAGAGAGAGAGTGAGGAAGGAGGGTGGTGGTGGGGGAAGGAAGAGCAGTGGGAGGAGAGGAAAGGAACTAGACCTTGACTTTTCTGTGGTGGTGAGCTCCTAGGTCAGGTCAGTCATCTGAGCAAAGTGGAACAGCTGAGGCACTAGCACGTGTTTCCTTCTGCTTATTTTGCCCTGGGAAGGGTCATCTCACAGGGTGGTGAGACAGACGGCTGCAGGGCGTGACTGTCTGTCTTCTCCATCAGTTCCTGCAGTGCAGGCACCTCGAAGATCTCCTTTCAGAGGGTTATCCAAGCTACCTGAAGCAGAGAAAAGGACACAGACCTTGGTCCAAGACCTGCCGAATATTGAGCAGCCCTGGGGAGGTGTCTCCACCTGTGTACTGCTGTTTTGGTTCATGGTGGCCTGCTAGTGATGCAAATTAAAATACTAATGGGAAATGTGTGTGTGAAGTGATAGTTCCCTTCCACAGTCAACCTTTGCTTGACAGCACTGGTCTAATTTCATGCCTAGCCCATGTCCAGGCCTTTCTCCTCTATTTCAGCAGCGTTATCATCACTACAGAGCCACAGCTGCTTGATCCCATCTTTTGCTGGTGTTGGAAGCCCCGGTGCCGGGACCAAGGTGATGGGCTTGGCTGGACCGTCTGTCTTAAGCTGTTCATGTGGCTCTGAGCTACATTCTCCCTAATGTCTAGTGTGTGTAACTGCAGACTGCAGTGATGTGACAGTGCTCATGAGCATGATGTCTGTGGGGCTCTCCCTGTCCTGCTTTCCCCAGGCATAATTTGGTTCACAAGCTTTGTTTTAGCACAGCTGGTCTGGAAAACGGATTGATGATACATGAGGGCCAACTATCTCAAAGTGAACAAAACTGAAAAAAAACCCTGTATTTTAGCCAGGCCAAACTGGTTAATATGTGCTTTAAAAAGTGTTAATTAAGGAGTTAATGCTAGTTCTTCTAGTTCCCTTTTAACAGATGTTTATTCACATTCTCTGTGAAGCCTTGCAGCTTTTACAGTTGTCATGAATCAACAAACTGGTCGTGCTTTCCTATAGAAGTAGAATTTCTGGCATGAGAGGAATATATGAAATAACATGCATTGCAGTAGCAAGAGTAGACTCATACTGTACAGCAAGTGGTTTATTGTGGTTTTTCCATGCTCAAGAGCAAACTGCTCTTACCTTGACACCTGCCACATTATTTTGAGACAAAAACTATAGCACATTCTTTATCCTAGGTTAGTAACTGCCCACTGATAAGTTTAATGCAACTTTGCTGCTACTTTTGTACTTGAAGGGCTTTTGCAGGAAGAGATTAAGTGATTCAAATGAGGAAGTACTATGCAGTGGTATGGGAAACAGCAGCTTGGAAAGATAACTTAGTTGTTAATTTGTCCACAGAAAAAGGGTTAGTGATAACATTAAGTGGCTTGAAGACAGAAATAGATGGAGCAAGAAGCAGGACGTAGAGACATGGTGGAGAAGGGAGAGCAAAATGAGGCTCTCTTGGTACGGCATAGCATTTGGTGCATGTAAGTGAAAGCAGATAAGAAAGATTAACAAGGTGCATGTGCATTGTCTGCCAAAAATCCTGTAAGAAGGCACCAGCTTCACCACAACGCATTGAATGTTGCAGATACACTACAGTGCACTAAAATACAGTTTTAAATATCTGAATAGAGAAGATTCCTGACTTGCCTTTAGGGTCACTATGAAACGCCAGCAAAAATGCCATAGATAAAAGCAGCATGTCAGCTTATTAAATGCTGCAGTAAGTCTGGGGCTGGCCCTACTCAGTTTCACAGCTTGAGAGCACAGAGGGCAAGTAGTCATGTTTTCACACGATGTATTTGCTTTTAAGTTATGTCTGTCCAATAAACAGACAAATTAATACATACCCTTTCAAGTGACCAAGAAAAAAAAAATACCCGTTTTCCTGAGTTCCTTTCTAAGCTTTACAAGCATACTTTGTAACTGTTAATCTCAATGAGCAGTAGAACAGTGTTATGTGGGTTAGATATTTGTGCTTAAAAATATTAACCTTTAAAAATTGTTGGGCTCTTTCGGTCTGAGCCAGTACTTACAATGGAGAAAGCTGCCTTTGAATGGATTGCAGATGTGAAAAATGTATCTTTATAATCTTTTCTCTGCAACCAGTAGCGGACCAAAAGGCATATTATTAACAGCATGCAGTGGAAAATGCCATTGGGTAGATCTGCACTTGTAGGTGGCCTGGAGCTGTATGAGCAGAGTTGGGACAGGTTCTGCCTAGAGGCATGTCCTGCATGTCCCCTGCAGAGGTCAGGTTGTGGCCTCATTTCTCTATCCCCATCACTGGTGGTAAGGAAGGTTTTAGGCTCCACTTGGTACAGCTCTGTGTGGCAGGCGGAGGGGGAGCAGTGTCAGTCTTGAGGATATTGCTGCTTTAACCTGCAAAGGATTGTCTGGGGTCTTTGAGGTGTGCAAGGGATCCAGATTGTTTTAGGAAAATTGAGTTTGAGACACTGCCCACACAGGAGAGACACTGCTCAACTCTTGTTTGGTCATGCAGGTAGGTCACCCTGACCTGCTTTAGGAGGTGGTGGTAACTTTCTGTTCCCGCTTACTCCTTGCCCTGTGCTGAGGATGTCAGGGATGGCAGTGATCTTCCAGGATATGGACAGTGAAACTGGCTGCCTTCATCTCAGAAAAAAAGAAAGTCACAGGGTATTCCTCCTTTCTCAGCAGGTGGGAAGGAAGGTCTTCCTCTCCCATTGGCATTGACAGAGATGCTTGTGGTGGGATAAGATGGCCCTGTGTGACCAGTGACTTCAGTGGTAGCTCTTCCCAGGCAAGGACCTGGCACCCAGTCACGCTCATTTTGATGTCTCAGGTTATGAGTTGTTGCCTCTTCCTTTTCTTTTTGTCCCCGTAAAAAAAAACCCAAGTTAAGGTATATCTCCAGAGGGACTGAAGTTGTCACAATTATTTTCAGTACCTGGAATATCGGGAAATTTGTAAGATTAAATCACCTCGGTGATCCAGAGAAGTGGATTTACAGCTGTTGGGTGTTCCCTCTCCACGTTTTCTACTTTGTCATTTAAAAAAGTGCTGGTGGTGTAAGTGAAACTATGCCCTTTTCTGTGAGGTGGTGGATTTGCTTCCTTCTCTCCTGGGTGGCTTTGAGATGGAGACTTGGAATGACACAGTTTGTGGAACCAGACCATGAACTTCGATGGGTTTGTCCTCTTCTCTACAATGTCATTTTTTTACAGGGTGAAAGGAGGAAGTGGTTTGTGAAGTCACTTTTTTATTTTTTTTTTTTTTTTTTTTTATAATTTATCACAACTACCAGTAATAACCACAGGGAAAAGATGCAAACAGCGAGTACTCAGTGTAAAGCTGTATGTGGGAAAGGCTGCTTGTTGTGGACCAGCTGCCAGCAAGACTGCACACTGCCTGTAAGTGTCCATACAGTCACTGGGGCTGAGGGTCGGGCTGTTGCATCTTCCTGAGGGCACGTTGTGCTGCTTTCTGAACTGACAGCTGAGCAAGGTGTTGTACAGTCTTTTAGTTGTTCACAGGGAAATTCTTAAGAGCAGGAGCCGTGCGTGGAAATGGTAATAAATGGAGTTAGGAAGAGGATGGATAATGCTGGGTTTTATTAGTACTGAAAGCAAGTGACACCAGTAACAGAGCTTTGAGCAAAGTCCTTTGTTGTTCTTGAAATGTGTAGAAGTGTCCTAGTATTCTCAATAGGTTTTTATCCATTGTTCATCCAGAGTGTTTTTTAGGGACACTATTTTGTCCCCACCCAGAACAGAGGATTTGTGGTCAGTTTGAAGATACCCCATTGCTGACAGAGGTTTTTTGAGCAGTGCTGGCAGTGCCTGAGGAAGAGAACATGGAGTAATTGAAGCTGGAAGTGTAATTCCAGTGGAAGGAATAGTTTTGTCTCACCTGTTTCAGAAATTACATCACTTCTGGCACCATTTGAGGGAGTCTTTATTTTCAGAAGTCAGATACTTCTGCAGCGAAGCAGACATTTTACGGTAGGGCAGCTGAGTTTTTTTGGTTTAAGGCTTTTGCTCTAATTTGTGAATGTTTTCATTTGCTTTATAATACTATAAAAAAGTCATATGAGATAATTTTTTTTTTATATTTTTGTGCTGAATCTAAAAGTAATCTTTTCAAGATGAATGCAAGGGGAGTGATGTTTCCATTTTACATTGCTCCAGATTCCCAGTATGAATTATATTAATTTCTTTTGCACTGTGAACTTCCTTCTCAGTATGTATTTTTCCGCATGGATGTGAATTACAAGTTTTAATAACCCTGAAATCAAAATGTATATACTTAAAAATTAAGATTTTTTTTTTAAGTGGCTGAGAATTTCACCTTGCCTGTTGCTTAAGTGTTTTTATGTCTTCACCTTTATTTATTCTAGAAACATGAGCTACTTTGCATGTTTTGCTTTTGAAAGTATGCTTTTGCTTATACTCAAAGTCATCAAACTGCTAGTTCCTGACCTTTTAAAGGTCATAATCTCTAGGAAACTGCTTCTTTATACCTTTCTTGGAAATGCTGGTCAGAGTATAGGGCACAGGAATATACTTCTCAGTTTATCAAATTTGCTCTGCTGTCTCATGTGTTTTATATGTGCCCCTAGTGCCTCCTCCCGTCCTTTGTAATGTGTTTCCCCTGCCTTCTTTTTTTGGGCATTAGGGTCTGTTTGAGGTGGCTGTGTGGTATGTTCTAAGACATACAACCAGGATCATTGCTTCTGGGCTGCTAAATTGACCACCCTTCCCCATTCAGCTCATTGTTATTCTTACAGCCAGCAGCATCCAAAATCGCTGGTACCATCTCAGAAGCTCAGGGCTAGGTTGTCCTTCTAAAACCTCAGCACTTGGACCGGTAAAGTAGTGTCACCTTCTGCTTTGGCAGTCATATTTGATTGTGCCATGAAGTGGTGGTACCTTCAAGCATGTGCATGTTGTCAGGCACTGGCACCTCTTCTATCCTTCTCAAGGGGAGCATGCCACCTTCTCTCCTTGGCAGTTTAATTGCATTAACTGTAAAGAACACAAAATCTGGATGAGAGGCTTTCTCTACTTGCAGTGTAGTGTTAGTAATCTGAAAATTGTGAGATGGAAAACAAAGGGGACAGGAGAATAGTTGCTGGGCAGTCAGAGTTGACAGAGCAGTTTATCGGCTGCTGTGGTTTTGTTCATATTTGTTTAACTCTGATGAGGTGTGTTTTGGAAAAAAAATGAAGACTTACTGATCCTCCCATTCCTTCAGTGAAAGGGCACGGTCAATCTGGGGACAGTCTTGAGATCTCCCACTAGCAGTCCAGCAAAACCCGGTCTCAGCAATTGCCCATCTGCCATAGCTTAGTCGGCATTTCTGCAGCCCTGGAAAGGCTTGCTCCTTCAGGGGCACAAACCTTGCTATCAGGGCAGGCAGTTCCCCAGATTATCTGGGGCAGCACATCTGCAGGCAGTTTCCTTCATTTACCACCCATTTTCAGGTTCTATTTCTGCCTTTGTTTTTTTTTTTCTGGAGGCTTCCTCAGTCTTTTATAGCATCTGTTAGGGAACATTCAATCACCCAGAAAACCAGCTAACACCGGTGGTTTTTACCCCCATTTCCAAAGGCATTTTATCCCATTATGGTAAAATAAACTTTCTGGATATATCTTCAGTAGTAGGGTGCAAGTAGAAGTCAACTTCTTTAAATATAAGACTTTCCAAATCTTTTTCAGACTTGGTTTCTTTCTGAGTTACAAACCAAGTGCTTAAATGTAAAAGTGTATTTCTGTCTGGGTTTGAAAACCTCTTGGGAAGAAGCTTTTAATTCTCAGACAGTAAATTACTTTGAAGGGAAGGTCCCATATCTAGAAATGAAGATTGGGAATTGCTTATGTTTTTCCACATGCTCTAGGCTATGAAGATTAATCTAAACTCTGAATTTGTTGTCTTTAAAACCAACCTTCCTCCATCTTTTCAGTGTGGGTTCCATCCCCCCATCTCCTTTCTCTTTAAGATGTATATCCAAGGAATGTCAGGATCCATATAAGTAATTTTACCCATCTTAAAGCTTCAACTGCTTGCCAGCTAGTTTATCACTCTTTTTTTAAAGAAGCTTACATACAAATGGCAGGGCAAAACTCATTCATGCTGTGTCATATGGTTGGTTCTTTGCAACCTACTCATGCATTGATCATCCACTGATTAACAGCATAAGTTTGTAGCTATAATGCTAACCTGCATCTTCAACTGCTGGACTCTCATTCCTCTCTGCTCTCAGTTTGGCCTGAATTATTAACGTGAGTTAATCCGTACCTCCCTCTGGCTGTAGGGAGAAGTACCAGCACTGAGAAATAACGCAACATTTTCCCAGTAGAGGGAGTTATTGTAAAGTTCAGCCGAAGCAGGATTCCACTTGCTGGATAAAAATGTGCCTTTTGCAGGGGGTTTGTAGCTGAATTTTAGGAATTCATGGGGCAGTATGTCCAGAGAGCTTGGAGGAGATAGCCAAAAGACCTTGCTCTGTGTTTGGGTAGACAGAAGCTTTTCCTGTTTTTACTTCTATATTTTATTATTATTACCGGAATAGAATTGATTGGAGAGAGAGCAGGGACCTCTGCCTTGCCATACCACAACTTTGTGGGCCACCTGCAGTGGAGGTAAAGATGCCTTTGGTACCACCAGAGTGAGAAGGGACCCCTATGCTCACTCACCACAGCAGCCCCCCTGTCTTCCCTCTGCTCCTTCAAATGCTAAAGGACTTGGGTAGATTGAGTGCATTACAGTTCTGAAGGGTGATGAGCATTCCGTTATATAAGTTTGTTTTTTTTTTTTTTTTACATTGCATGCAAGGATATGCAACCGTAGAATAGGTTTAAAAAAGCCCAGCAACTCCTGAATTGCAGCAAATGTGCTTGGTTAGTTGGAGCACAGACATGAATCTAAAGCACTGCTTCCAGTGTCCACATGGATAGTTCAAGTGCCTCAGTATTTAGCCTAATCTGCAGATTAAAGGTGCATGCTTCAGAATTCATTGATCACTAAGTAGAACAGGACAAGAAACATCAAAACAGATGTTGGAGTCACATTAGACAAGGGAGGAAATGTGCCATTAGTGACTTATTTAACTCCTTGAATCTACAGTTTAGGCAGCTGTGAAGGTTTGAAATTTTATTTTCAAAGTGTGTGTCCTTAGATTTGTGGCTTGATTTCTCTCCCCTCATTTCCTTCCATCATCACCTGCCCTAGCAGGCACCCAAGGCGTGGTACCCTATTCACTGACACCCAAACCCATCTGTGGGGACTGGCCTTAGCAGCCTACTTCAGGGAATCTGAAATAAAGCTTCATTTGCAGTCAACCATTGATTGGGTGCTTTGAGGGTTCTTGCAAAATTGCTGAAGGGTTATTACCACCTTCCTTTGCTTCATGGTGTCCTGTGCATTCCCACTGGTGTACAAGCCTTTCCCTGGCTTTAAAGACTGTTTTCCTTCCAGACCTTGTGAGAAATAGTAAAAAACCAAAGCTCTTGGACGTGCTCCTTTGGAAGCTCATCCCAGTGATAAGCTGGATGAGCAACAGGTGATGGAGAAACATGCTTCCCCACTGCAGTCGCATTTTAACTGTGTGCATGCTATGGGCACTCCTGTACTCTTTTTATAATGTTCTTCTGATTTTTCTTTTTTTTTTTTTACCATTTATGCTGCTTTGAAAACAGGTTTTTCTGTCACTTTGAAAGCTTCAACTAAATTTGATTGATATCTGGTGGTGTCTTCAAAGCTTAAAAAAAGAAACAAAACAAGAACATGTCACTGGAGTGGAAAAAAGATCAGTCACATTGATAAAGGCTTCTCTGTGTGGAATGAAAGATAAAGCTTTGTCTTTCCTGGTTTCTGTAGTTAATGTGCATTCTCTGTAAATACAGACTCATGAAGAAATGTACTGAATTTGAAGTACTTGGCATTTTTTGGTACCCCTAAATTCAACAACATGGTTTCCAGCATCACAGATTATTGTTCACATCCCTTTGAATACAGTGAAAAGTAACTGTGTTAAAAGATTTTTAAATTGCAAAATTCTGTTGACTACCTACAGTCAGTAGAACAACAGTACTCTCAGACATTTAAGAGAGTGCACTTCTGGCCTGGTATATTTATATATATAAATGCATTGTGGGGCTGCACTGAAAGCTCAGGCATGAGCCTTGTCCAACATAATAAAAAGTTGTTTATCGTTTGGAGTGAAGGAAGGAGTGTGTAGTTTCTGTCTAGGTTCCACCTTTTTCTGCTTAGACATGGGTCTAAGCAAAATGCTGATAATGCCATGCTTATCCATCAGATTGCAGGAGCAACGTTAGCTTCCTCTTGGTGTGGGAGGAAGGTCAGTTGCATGAGCGAAGAGGCATGCACTAGAAAGCAAAGAGTGAACCTTCTAAGTACAGGACATAGAAGGCGGCTGCATGCTACCGGTAGTAGGAAAAGCTGTGGTAACTTGGCTGATCCTCAAAAATTCTGGCGGAATGTGAAAGGTCCGAGTGGCTCCGTCCCACGCGAAAAGAATGTAATCTCTCAAAAAGGAATTATAAACAGCAGATAGGGGTTGGAAGGTAAAAGGGGGTGTGGGGAACAGAGGCACTCGCTGGGGAAGATAATCTTCCTGTAGAGCAAGGTCTGTCTGAGTTTGCTTTCTGACTGAGGTTGGGGTTGCTGAGATTGCTTTCTGACAACCTTTAAGCGAGTTAGTGGAGAAATACCATTTACATTCTCAAACATCACTTCAGAAAACACCCTTACAACAAGTATTTGAAACTCAGAAGGTTAAGGGTTTAGCTGTTTGAGCAATTTCAGATTTGAAATTTTGTGTCTCATGAGGATTGGTGAAGGATCCCATGAGGCAGAAAGGAAGTCCTCTTTTAATTTCTTCTTGTAGAAAGCTTTTAGCTTGTTCTCATGTCCTCCGAGAAAGCATTTTGTGAATCAGCTTAGACCCCTGTTGGAGTCTGCTGAAGAAGCCTGTGCAGTGATGACTCTGGAGCTGACTTCCAGGTCTCTTTTAGAAAACTAACCATCTTGCCCTCACCCTCCTTTATTTTGAGGTAGATTTGGTCTGTATAACAAACAAATAATTTTTGTGTCTGGACTTCTTGTATTCCTTCTATTTACAGGCTCTATCTGGTGGCATTGGCTTTAAATTTTAATAATACTGGTTTGGTGCAGCTCTGGTTTCCAAGTATGTTTCAGTAAAAGCTGTTGTTCCATAGGCTCTCCAAGCACAGCACCTGCTCGTGCACATAGATGTGAGTTTTAATGCTATGTGTGTCATACTAACGCAGCTTGCAGCAAAGTGGGTTGAAGACTCTTCCTTTAATTTTTGATAGACTTATAGAATCATCTAATAATTAGGGTTGGAAAGGACCTTAAGATCATCTAGTTCCAACTCCCCTGCCATGGGCAGGGACACCTCCCACTAAACCAT
>JASSUY010019343.1:9388-27698 GCA_032466535.1 Forpus xanthops | reverse complement strand
GGGGTGCACAGAACTGTTTGAGGGGCCTCAAACTACGACAGAAGGAATCTTTCAATACCACGGGTTGACTTGAGACACGAGTGAGAGCTGAAGTGGGAGTATCCAGCCATCATGATAGATGAGTGGTTTCACACTGGTTAGGGGAAAAAAAAGTGCATCTTACTCTCTTCTGGGAGCAAGTGCAGTTTGGTTATTTGGGTGGCAGATGCTGCCTGAAGTAGGAAATATCTCGCTATTTGTGCTAGCAAATGTGAGCCAGTAAGACCAGAAAGTTGCTGGTACATGTGACAGCCCCTCTAGGGCCAGAGGCCACTGTGCTCTTGGTGCCTGCATGAAGCCTGCTGCAGAGTTAGGAGCTGCTGCCACCAGCACAACTGTCACCACTGTGGGATGAGAAAAATTCCTTTCTGTGATGGCCATATTCAGGTAATGAAGATGTAGACGCCCCTAAAAGAAAGCTGTTCCTCACAGAAACGGTTTTTACATGTACTTATCTCTTTTCACAAAGGGGCAATTAAACTCCCATGTCTGCCAAATTTAATACATTCTATCTACCTAAATATTTCCTGTCATTTCAGTTGAATGTGGCATTTTCCGGTTCTTTTTATCTTGCAACTGCTTAACTGTCACACGTTCTCTCTGAGCTGCCTAAATGTCGAGGGTGGAATAAATCATTACTCAGATACTGTTATTTGTACAACTGTAGTGTTTGGGTTAGGGACCAATACCATCCTGTGCTATGAAGGCGTCTGAACCTAAATCTGAAAGGTGGCCACTGATCCAGAGAAGTCACGATGTCGAAGTGTTGAAGCATATTTTACTGAGACCAGTTGGGAGATGAAAGCTACTTTAAAGATAGATGTAGGATGATTATATTAAGTGCTACTTACTGATACATTTCTTGCATGAATTTGATTTTCTGTTTACATTACTTCCTGAAAATACCATTGTTAGAAAGGAGTTCTGACATCTTATTTCCCTTATTGCTGTCTCAGTAGCATTTTATTTCTGATGCTTTAATAACTCGGTGTAGACTGAAATGATAAAACTGAGGGAATTGACTGAACTAATTAGACCCTGATTTGTCTGGCTGTCCACTGTCTGACAAACATGTCTTTGACATTAGCAGAATAAAACATTTTTGCCATTAGCCACTTGCAAATAGCTGTTTTGGCAGAGCTTTGAAGCTGTTGAATTCTCAGGGCATATTGTGCGGGGTGAGGCACCAATTCAGGGTTTTTCTTTTGCCGTTGTGACTCCTCCTTCCTGTCTGCATTGATGTAGAGTCATATTTAGTTGCTTCACAAAAACTCTTAAAGCAGTTAGCGCAGTTATCACCCTAACAAACTGAGTATTTCTGAGAAAGTGGAAATGTTCCCATTTCAATTTCTGGTTAATGACACACTTGAGTATAGGATCTGAAATGTCAGTCTTTGTATTTTCAAACCTGTAGAAACTTGAATAAAGCTTATACATACGAGCAATCAGCTCTGATAGCAGTAGGCTAAATACCGGTCTCTGAAAATAAATTTTATATGAATCTATTCTCCAGACAATTTGACTTTTAAACGTTTTAAAATGTTATATCTTTATAGAAGTGAATACGGATTGAGGCAAGAGCTATAAAAACTTGAGGTTTCCGTGCATCACCTGCTTTTCACTATCACCTGTTAAACAGCACAACTAGATACAATGCAGGCTTTACTACTTTCCATTGCAATAATTTACTGCCCTTCTGACCTATAAACAGATAACCGTTAGCATGACTTGATACTGTTAGATGTTTGGATACATTCTGGAAGGTAATTCATGGTTTTAAATATTGTATGTGTGAAAGGTTTTACAACCCAACGTTTGGAAAACAGCAGCATTGCATATCCTTGAGCAGTGTTCTGGGAATAATGATTTGTCACTGCAGCCCTGTTACAGGACTTCCTGAGCAAGTGTCCTCTCCTTTGACCTCCTCCTGGAATGCTGTGTCCTTATGTATGGACCACTGAAAAATTCGTGAAGCGCCTTCTTTTTGTCAGTGCTTTCCTGGTGAATGACTTCACTATGATCTGCAAGCAGAAAGTTTTCAGTTACCTCAGTTACTGATTTATGCTTAAAACTTTGTTGCAGTATGGTGGGGGGGATGTTCCCGCATGTGAGTTCTTGTCCTGCATCTGCCTCCGACTCACTCTGTGACCTTTGGATAATTACTTCATCTTTCTGTGCCTAAGTTCTCTATTTGTACGGTGAGGTTAACAGTGCTTCCCACCAATGCTTGTAAAGCTTTTCAAGTTCAGTGCATGAAAACCACAAGTACAAAGCATTGTCATGATTCATAATGGCATTACTCCTTTACTCCCAAGCCCTCTATTGAAATAAGCACAGTTGTGCTGGAGTAGTGAATCAAATCTGTTAATATTTTTTTTCTACTTTTGAGGTATAAAATAGCCATAGGAAGTGCTCATGCAAAATGGCAAACCATTTAAATGCCAACAGGGTCGTTAGTCTCATCACACTGCTGCTTTTGAATGCTGCTTTTCCTTTTGGTCAGAAATAAGCCCAAGAACCTCAGGTGAGAACCCGAGTTTCCACATCTCAGAAAATTCATTGTGCAGTAATGTGCTTAAATTGTGCCTGTTCATGGAAATCAAAGTATTAGGCACGAGCTACTTGTGGTGGCTAGGTAGTGGGCTAATGACCAGTGAGTTCTTAGTAAGGTCCACTCCATCGTTGCTAGTCACTTTTTCTGAGAAGGCAGGAGCTGAGGAAGTAATTCTACAGCTGGAAAGGGTGAACCCCTTAGAGAAGAGTGCATGGAATAATCTTGAGTGACTTGCTAAAGAAATCTGATTTAGAAAAGAAACTAAATCCTCATTTCTTTTATTAACTTAATTTTCAAAGCTTGTATTAGGGCACAGTGAGAAGAGGGCTGATAATGGTTGACGAATAATATACTTGATAAACCAATATAAATAAAGAATGATTGAAGATAAGCAGGACACCTCTGATATTTACATAATGTTTACCTAGAGCACTCGTAACTCGTTTGTTACAGAACTTACTACTTGGAGATTAGCAGTACATGGGAATATAGGACTAGAATGAGAGAAAGAAAAAGGTTTGAAACAGATAGATGTGTTCAAGCAAAGGAATGGGGAGATGACATAGCCATGCTCTGTTGATGATATTTATAGACTATGATAACACTATCTCAGTATATACTCCCAAGAGAAGAATTCATCCTGGTTATTGTTTCCTGAGAGGGTAATCTTCCCTGATAAGCATTGTGAAAATTATCTGTAAGTGCATGTAATGTTGGTAAGAGGGCTTTTTGGATATCTAGAGTTAGTATTTCTCTTAAACTTGAAGAAACTGACATTTGCTTTGTAAGTCAGGGTAAGTATGTGCTTTTCCTACACAATGTGTGTCATGAAGTTTGCCAAGTTCAGCTTCCCATCAAAGATGAGAGCATTTAATAAAAAAAAGGCTTTTATGCTTTTGTGGTACGCTTGAGAGGGGATGTGGGTAGGGAGTAAAACGGTTGGAAGAACACTAGAAAGTTTGCAGCACAGGTCAACGAGAGCTCCTCTGTGATGACAATAATTGTTAGGAAGGTTTTAAAATACACTTAATCAGTATTGGGATTATAAAGATTTAATATCTGACAGGCTGAGATTTTCACATAGCTGTAATTAGAGTACTTGTTCAGGCAGAGGAAGATCTCTGCTGAAGTAGCGAAGGTTGGGTTAGAGTTTGACCATGGCCCAGTTTTATGTCTTTAAGATTTTGAAGGCATGCTGGGATTTGAGGATGTAGTTGTGCTAGATTACTGAGTTGAAATTAGTTTTTCCGACATCAGAAGCAAGTGCTACACACTCATAGTTTTACTAAAATATTAATAAAAAGTCCTTTCATTCCTCAAACACTCTTAAAATGCTCTTTCTGCCAAGATAATAACTGTAACCTAACAATTTTATATGCATAACCTTTTGTAGGCCATGCAGCATGTGCAAGCAGAAATGGCATGTTGTAAAAAATCATTGTCGTTGTTTGTATTGTGATACTGCTTAGAAGCCCAAGCTCCATTCTTTCAGTTTTAGCATGAATATTAAAGGAAGATAGAGGCTTCTGGCCCGTGCTGCGATTTTGCAGAAGCACAGCTTGATGCTTCCACCAACACATCGGCTCTGTGCTAGGCAGTCGGGCAGTGACATCTAGCACTTTGGCAAAGGAGACAGTGGTGTTCTGCTGCTAAGCATGGTGCCGTTCTGGGTGACAGCATCCTGAGCCTGGAAGTACGTACAAACTACTGAGAGAGCTGCCAGACTTCATGAGCTGCTGTAGTAAACTAGAAACCAAATTCTGAGATTTTCTAGTTTATTTGTGTCACTGTGGAGATGCTGGGAGATGGAGGGACTGCAGCCGTTAATCCTGGAGTTGTTTAGGCAGATGCTGCACATGTAAATGAAACATGGTTCCTGTCCTGTAAAGCTGACAGTCTGGGGTACAGGCAACAGAGAAAGGAAAGAAAATACGTAGTGATGATAGCAGGGATGGAAAGACATGGTGACTATGGACTCATATTGCCGTACGAGCTTGCTGAGTGCACAGCAGTGCTCTGTGCCTGCCTCACTGTTATCTTTTAGCAGTAGTAACCAGCAGTTGTTGTTAGCCCTAGCAGGGCTTGCTATTCTGATTACTATCTTGCTTTTCCTCCTCAGCTTGGATTCCCTTGTAATTTTAGCAGTATTCTTATGGAGAACTGTTAGAGAACGATAGGAAGCAAATGTTTTATGGCAGCTCAAATCCGTGCTAGAAAATGGCTTAAAGCATTCTCTTTTAACCTGAGTGCTTAGTATGATATTTGTGGCAACCAAAAATGTAGAAAATGAGGATGCTTTGTTGTGGACTTAATAAAGAAGAGTCCATTGTGTGCAAACCCTCTGTCACAGTTACAGTAGTGATCAGAAGGTGTTTATTTTCCTGTCTTTCAGTAAGTCCTTCCCTGCTCATCCACTCTTGCAAGAGCATTTTCTGTATGTGGCAGATGAGGCAGGGAGGAGGGGGCCTGTGGGAGATCACATGCTAGGTCACTACAGAGTATTTGTTGTTTGTTATCAGAAGTGAATTACTTAATGGCGTGCTTGTGCCCTGTTTTGGTCAGGTACCTGAGCCTGCTCCAAATGGGCTGATATGTTGTACCGCATAGTGGTATTAGCTCAGCTCCCAGAAGCAGTAGAGCTGCATCAGTAATTAGTTCTTCTCAGTAAGCTTAATTAGCAGGCTCAAGCAGATACTGCACTGACATGGATACTTAGCTCCTAGTTCCCGAGCCAGCTTAAGTATGCATGCAAGAGCCAAGCACTGCATAGTGTGGACTTAAAGTTTTGCTGCCTCTGCTTTATTTCATTTGCAAAACTGAGCTTGAGACTCCTTTGAAACCTCTTTCCTCAAACTGTTGCTGCAGCCAGCCCTCTTAGGGGTCCCTTTTGCCTGTGGGAATAACTGCTGCTTTAAACAAGGCCAAGTGTGTCTGATAAGAGAATATTTTTTCTGATTAAAACCCACTGGTTAATTTTTCAAACGAGTTTCCACTGCATTTATTACTTTTTTAGAAAATCAAACCCCATTTTAGTCATCTTTTTGGGCAGGAGATGATTTATAGAAAATGATTTTAGTGTTTATTTGAACTTCCAAATGCAATAAATCTGCTCTGTATTTCAATAGCATGCTTATTAATAGAACACATTATTCTGTTCAATATTGCATTGTCTTTAAAATTTAGCAGAGCATTAGTAGTAATGAAACTAGTTTAAATCAATATATGCCTGTTATGAAACCATCTACGTGAGGAAGAAAATTCAACAATTTGCCTGTAGCACAATAGCTGGATGATAATTGCATAAAAAGATCTGAAAGGGAGACTTTCAGGGAAGTTTTAGTTTCTAATTTAGGATGTGTGCAGATCACAGTGTATTAGTGTTACTTTTAATAGAAATATTTTCAGGACTAGAAAAATTTACCAGCAAGTACTTTGATTGCTAAGAATGAGATTTTAGTCTCGCTAGCAATACTGAAAAAGCTCCAATTCATTGAAGTAGGCTTTATATCTACAGAAAGTGCAACGAGTGAAATGAGTATTGTGAATACAATCCAGAAAATACCACAGATATTTTTCTATTCAGTTGCAGAAATGGTGTGAAAAAAACCAAGTATGCAAAGAAAAACTAAAATTAGATTTAACATTCTCAGCTTGGCAATCGCTTGCTTCCATTAAATGTATGGGCCAGAATTTTTATACTTGGATGTCTAAAATTAAACGCCTGAATAAAAGACCTGATTGTAGAAAGTGCTTAAGCACAATGTTTGTTGAGAGATGCATGTCCTAGTTCTGATAGCTTTAGTTTTCTTGGGTTACTGTCAGTTCATTTAACTCAATTTTGCCATAAACCACCTAATTTTGTTGACTTAACTGCATTGAGTGCTGCTGCGGTGTGGGAAAGTGCATTGTGCCCTTGCAACAGAGTCAGTGAGGTAGGTGGAATTCCGTGGTGTATGTGTGGACCTTTGTCTCACCACTGAGTATTTAGGGGTAGTAACGAAGCAGAGAGAAGACTGTTTAGAATTAGAACTCTGTTACCATCTAAAAAGCTCCTAAATTGTGAAAGCCTATGAGGTCTGGTTTCTACTTTTGAGAACCAGGCTATGCTTCTACGCAACTTGGCTCTCCAGTTTCAAAAACACGGCTCTAATTTGCATCTCAGTAGTGTGGTTGCTAGTAATGCTCTCATACTGAATGCTCAGTGGCTTTTTAATGTGTATTTTGTGGTGTATTTACCACATTTTTCTGCCTTGGTTTCAGCTTGCCTGAATCTTGCAAAAATATCCACTGTCTGCCTAAAAAACCGAAATCGAAACAAAAAAAAAGCCCCATCAAAAACCCCAACCCTAAACTTCCGAACCCCCTCACCTGAAGCTGTGAAGCAGAGGAAGTAATTTGCACCTCTGTTCTGTATTACATTACATCCATGGAGCTGAAGGTCTTCAGAAAACATTGTCTCCAAGTGCTTTCAGAAGATGGGTAGGTAGTAAACTGTTGGAAATGGATATCTTGAGTCATAGACAAGGTTGAGTGATTTACTGTTGAAATATCAGTGGAAGAGACAGATGAGTGACAGTGTTCCTGCTCATGAGCTTGTGGGCTCTTTCCCGTTCTTAAGATGTTGAAATGTAATGAAACTTAAACATTTTTAAACAACTTCCAGATTAAATTTTAATAGGAATGAAAAATGAACAATATTCTTACAAGTAAGAAATAGTCTTCATTATTTTTTAAAGTCTGGATCATAAGGAACAGCACCATTAATAAGAGCCCTGAGTTTTTTTATATTATGTACACTGTTCAGATAGAAATTTAACAGGGAATTTTAATGAAATGATGGCAGAAATCATATTTTTATTACATCCCTTTGCACAATATTTCCTGTGAGACCAAGATAGAGAGAGGCCAAAATTAATGGCTTTTCATAGGAACTGAGTGATAAGTTATGGAAAGCTTATAGAGATAATAATTTTAGGCTGCTGTTTGGATAGCTAAACAGCCTTATGGAGAATTGCTGCTTAATAGACATATCATGGGAATTAAAGACATTTGGATGTTAATTTGTATACATATTTTTGGTATAGGACCGTATAGAGAAATTAATTTTACAGATACTTTGTTTACTGCTTTACAGAGAAAGGGAAGGAATTCACTTACCGGATAGTTGCTGTCATTCAACCACTTAAGAGAACATGGAGAGTTGTCAGGGGCCTGCCTTCTTTATTCCTTTTTTTCCCCTCTTGTGGTTTTTAATCTGAAAGTAAGAGAGTATGATAAGATCTTACCACGGTTTTGTTCTCATTAAAAATTGAAGAAATTGTTATTTTGGGAAATGAGAGTTATGTTTAGGGAAAATAAGCACCAAAAATATTTATGAAAATCTAAGCAATCTAGCATATTATGTTGACTTAGAGTTAAGCTTGTATTGCCCACTTGGCAAATATATTTTACCATATTGCCGTACAACTGTAATAATAAATGAACATATACTAAAGCCCCCTATCTACTATGGCAACTGGCATTTTAAAAGCACTTCACGTGCTTGGTTTCTTGTATTTTAAATGCAGATGTTCATCCAACTTTTAATACCGATGGGAGGCCCTGTTCAAAACCTGCATTAGAGTGAAGCACAAGATGGCAATAAACTTAATTCGGGCTTTTATCTTTCTTGGTTCCACCTCAAAGCTTTTAAATATTGCAGTTCTGAAGTGCGAATTTCTTTTGTGTTAGTCATTTCTGTGAGCACCTGTGAGCGGCTGGGTTTAATTGGCCTACAGCTGGTGCTGATTGTGTGTGCAGGGGCTGCCTTCGCGGCGGGCATCATTATCTTCTCTCCTTCCTTTTCAGCTCCTTCTCCTTTTTTTTTTGTGTTATATGCAGGTTAGAAAGGTTTAGGGATTAGGGACTGAAAATAGAAGGGGCTCCGGTGAGACTCGATGCCTCTTGGATGAAGTCATTTCGGCAAATATATCTGCATGCATCAACACCTTACTGAACAAGTCAAGTGCAGATTTGCTAATCTTGTTAGTCAATTTGCAATACTTCTGGAGCTTTCACAGAGGTGACTGTGCCAAGAGACAGGGAAGCTGAAGTACATGACGGTGACAGCAGTGCAGAGGAAGGGAGTACAGATCTTAGAAGTCTCCTCTCCATGTCAGCCATTGGCAGTTTAATGGAAGGTGTCAGCCTACCTATGGTCTAAATGAAGCGAGTACAGGTTTTTGTGTAGACATTTTTGATGGGATGACTTCACTTTAGTCATCAGTGGTCTCCTTTGCATCGGCAATTGCTTGATCTCAATAGCTGAGTTTAAAGTGGCAGTCTTATGGTTTCTTTGAGTGTATTGTGCACATCTATCTGCTTTGGAATAACTGTTACTCTGTTTAGTTTTTATTCTGTCTTATCCTTGTTTCTTAAAGTGGATTTCAGAATTAGGTAAAAGCATTACAGACCCCCTTATTTCCTGTAAGAAACTACTGCAGAGCACTTGTTTAGGAATTCTGTATTTAAGGGGTTATAACTAGTTCTTTACCTGTCATTGCTTTCTAAAAGATTAGTACACCATTATCTACCTCTAGGCTTCCCTACATTTTGAAGGTGAGGATGAATTATATAAGCTTCAATTGAGAAGGAATGAGAGAACTGAGAAATGCTGCCAGATCAGTTGAACAAAGACAGAATGTCCTAAAGGTCACACTTTCCATGCTAAGGAGAAGAAAATAGTCTCTAATAGGGAATATTTTATTCACAATGAGATCAAACCTGAGACTTTCTTAATCTAAATTGAAAGCCGTGAACAGCCACAAGCCTATAAATGCGCCTTTTGAGTTATAGCAGGCCTTGTAGTCTTAATGTGTCCCTTACAAATGGACTGTAATTTGGAGAAATGCATCATTTGTGAATCCAGTAAGTTGGCTGTATCCTCTGTTGCCAGGTGTATTTCCATTACGTGTGACCTGTTAGGGGCCCTTCATGCCACTGCACTGTGAATCCTCCGTGCTTTGGGGCTTAATGGTCCTCTGCCAGGTGAGACTCTGAAACAAAAAGGCCGCTTAAGATGCCATGAAAAGTAAGGAAATGCTTCTTCACTGTCATATTAAAGCAGCTCAGGTCTGACTCTCTAACTAAATTTCTCCTTTAACATGGGCCATGATCTTGTTGATGACTGACTTTGTTCCAGCAAGCAGCATGCAAAACTTTACCTTTGAACAAGTGGAATTTCACAAATAAATGCATGCTGGGTGCAAAGTGAATAGTGGAGAAGTAAGGTAATTTAATAACCTCTCCCAGCATTAATCGTCATTTTTATCCTTGCTGCTGTTTATCTGGCATCTCACTTGTACTGTTTATGTCAAGCTTGTTGCTTCCCTTTGAAGTGCTTTTCTGTGCAGGCTTAGTAAAGCATCATGGTACAGAAAGTGGCATTCCTAAACAGAAAAATGATGCGCAATAGAAGAAAGAAACTGCAGCTAACATGGGACTGAGTCTGCATCAGGTACTCTGTTCAAGTATGTGGACAATATGGGTGAGATAGCATAGATTGGAGAGAGCTCACTTTTCAGTCTGGCATCTGTGTAATGTCTTCCATCCTTCAAGTTTTCTGTTAAACAGTCAGTGTGACTGACTGCATTCCCAAGAAAGTATAGCAGCAGCCCGCTAACTTCAGTACAACTTGTTCAAGTTTCCTGTTTGTGTTACCCAGTTTTGTTTAATTGGAATACATTAATATAGCAGACACCTTGCCTTCCTCTAACCAGATTTCAGGCTGAGAGTGAGTGGAAAGGTCTTATCATAATGAAAATGAATTTTCTCCTGTCTGAAAAATAATGCAATAAAATGATCAACCTTTTTTTAAGCCGTTAATTGTCTGCATGTGTAATGCCACCCAGTAACATATCTAGCAGTGCTGTGCAAGCACCCTGCTGTTGGTCAGAGATTTTTAGAGAGCACTGAAAGACAACATTATTAGTAACAATTAGGACAAATGTTTCTCCTGTGGCTTGAAGAAGGCTCGTTTAGCAAAGTCTTTCAAAGGTAAGGTACTGACCATTTACATTGTTTTATTTATTTTGTAGGAAAATAAATTGTTTGAGAGAGGGGAGGAACTGGAGTGTAGAATAGACTCTGTGTAGCAGCGGTCAAAGACATTTCAGTAATGGTACCAGTTCAGGCTTGAGCGTGGAGCGGTGAGATGTGCATTTCATATGTTGTAAAGGGTGAGAAACAGCTACCTCAAATATTCTTCTTACAGTAACTGAAGGCTTTAAGTTCCTGAATTAATTAATCAAAGGCCCTAGACTACAATGTCATTATGAATAGTCAGAACATTTTCAGCTTGGTGCTTGGCTCATCAGTCTGACAGGCACTGAACTCTGTCAATCCCTATTGAAGTTGTGCCAATCTTCTTAGATGAAGCTGATTGATGTGAGCCCTTTCCTCACCATTCATTTGGACAGCCAGACTGTGTGTGACTAAATTTTTGGCCATCACAGACATTCAGATGAATTCATTTTGATTAGTTCTAGTTGAGACTTTGGGGAAACATGAAAACTGAATTGCTGTTCTCCTCCCTTCCCCCATGCCGTTCTCCAGGTCTTCCCTTGTCCATCCACAGCCACTGTGCTCATGCATGCATGCATGTGAATACACATGCAGACATTTCTGTTGCTAGGCATTAATCCATGGGTCCAGGCAGAGGTCAGGAGCTTTTTTTAATACTAATTGTCTTTTACCAAACAATTTCTTTTCTTTTTGCAACACGATATTGGAAAGTCATGCCATTTTCTCAGTCACAGCATTTTAATGCTTGCTCTATCTTCAGTGAGTTGCTTTGCCTTTTTTCTGCTATCTGGTACAAATTTAGTGCAAATTAAATGAACAGTTCATTTTTTGCGCTCCATAGGCTGCAGCAAGTAATAAACAGCTTATGTAATCTCCTAATCATGAACTCAGCCAAAAAATGTCATAAAACTCTGCAGTATACAGCGCCTCACAATGATTTCTGTAGCCTGCAGAAACCGTATATTATGAATATTGTTTGCTGTGGTGGATTTTTTTTTTCCCCCCATTTGAATTGTCATCATCCTCCATTTGCAGGGAAGAGAGAGACTTTATTTTCTTATTAGATGTTCCACTTTGAATCCATATTTATTACTTCTGTGTGGGGTTATTAATTCTACTTGGAGATTGTTGGTTGTTTTCGTCAGATTGAAAAAAATGATACAAAAATCAGAAACATCAGAGGCAAAGTACTTCTCTATCCTTTTTTTCTCTGCCCATCCTCTCTTCAGTTTTTCTCATTTCTCCCAGATTTCTAGTTTTACTTTGGTAGTTCACCCAATCCTTGCGTTCTTGGCCCATGTGTCTGACCAATGTGTCATCCCCTTCGTGCTCTCACTGCAGGATGTTTTTCCTTGCAGTTCTTTTTTTAAACAGTTTTGTCTAGCCTATATGCCATGAAAGTTGATTTCCCTTGTTTCCCATGGAAGACTTCTTTTGTGGTTTGCTATCAGAATGCGGTTTTGTAGTTCTTGTTTCCTGTTTCATCATATTACACTCATTTTTTAGTATCCTTTGTAGCCGCTGCCTATTACTGGGTGTTAACCTGTTGGTTCATACTATGATGCTTTTGCTTCTTAAGTGTTTGTCTTTTAACTGGCTCACTGGTGTTGTAAATTATCGTTTATCATTAATACATCTTAATTTTTTTTTAATGGTAGTGCTTTGTAAAACCATTATAGAACAGCATGCTCTGTTTCAGGCTCAGTGATATGCAATACAGCATTGAGCATTTTCTTCTCAAACCCTTTTAGAGGTAATTTTTCAGTTTTCATGGTGCTGTCATTTGGTGCCAGCCATATCTCAGCCAGTCTTCCCTAGAGCAATGCATTGTAGAGAATTCATTTGAACAGCATGATAAATGTAGTCTAAAAGTTACTTTGGGGAAACTTCTTAACATGATCGTGCAGTATCAGAAGAGTCTGTGCTCCTTCCATGTGTACAGGAATACTGTCTTGGGATTCTTCTGAAGGACTTCTTGGTTAGCCTTTGGAAGGGTAATCTGCTGCTCCCTTTCAGGGGATCCTCTCCCTTGGGAAGCTGGCCCTCTTAATTTTGTTGCATGCATGTCTTCAGGTATATTTGTAGCTTGCTTTACATGTTCAAATATATATTCAGATAAAGTGATTTGACATGGGCTTGAGCTATTACTGCTGATGCTGAGTGTTTTTGACTCTTTGAAGTTGGTGAAAGCTGAAAGCACTCAGCTTCTCAGCACCTTTCAAAAGTACTAAGTTGCTTTAGTGTTAAATGTGTATTTTGTATGGCCAGCAGAAAATGCCTCTTGGTGAACCTTCTTATTTCTTTATAATTTTAGCTAAGCAATTGCTCAGTGCCATTTGATCAAATTGTAGTGAATTATGTATTTTCTGGCACAACCATTTTATGAAGGAAAACAAGCTTTTAAAATGAGCTGATAGGAGTCTTAGATGCAGTACAACATAGCTGGGATTCATCCAAGAGAAGTAATAAAACATACATTTGAGGAGGAAGTGTAATGGGAATAGTTTCTGTACAGGCATTACAAATTCCTGCCTAATGCAAGGAGGAAGGAGGGAATCCTGGGCTCTTTTCTTGTGGTGCTGTAAATACTAGCAGAGAAATACATACACTAGTTTTTGGGTCATAATTTCCTATGTTGCTCTTTCTAAGAACCTTAATAGAACAGTGTTTGTAAAAGGACACAATTTTAAATGCTTTGGTAATCTAGAAAGAAGGGTTGAAAAGGGGTAAAGCGTAGGTGTTCTATCTACCTTCAGTTTTGGCACCCTGTCTGCTTATTTAATTACTGTAACACATTTGACAGAGTTGAAGACTTTGAGTTAAAATCATCATGTATAGTTTTTATGGGATGATGTCTTTTATATTTTCTCCTCTGGATTGATCAGTCATTTTTATTTCGACTTGCTTGCTATAATATAGCTGTTTGTTATTTTTGCTTTTAACTCTTAGCCCTTGCCCAAGATGCTTTAAAGGGAGGAGGAATAGAACAAAATAATAATTTCTCTTCTCCTAACATTAAGATAGAATTTTTTAAATGATTCAAGACAATTTATTGCAGGGTAGATTCATTGTGGATACACTGAAAATCAATCGGCTTGATTGACGATGCTGTTCTATTCACGTCTGTTCCAAAAGAAAATGTGGGATAATAGTTTGAAGATTTCATGAATTACATTTTATTTAGAGAAAATTATATTTTGGTACATTTAATATATTTGTAATACCGGAAAGACTTTGAAAGTTACCCTCGGAAAGTGCTAAGGCTTCCGTTGCTGCAGTTAAGCCATGTGGGAATGGAACATTTTGTCACTGCTGCAGTTCCAGGGAGATTCCACTGCTGGAAAAGCACAAGCAAAATGCCTCTTGGTGAACCTTTTTATTTCCTTATAATTTTGTCTAAGCTAAATTGAAATGTTCATCCAGACTGGCCTTGAGGTTTTGAGCAATCAGGTATAGTGGGAGGTATCCCTCTTGATGGCAGGGTTTGGAACTAGATGATCTTTAAGGTCCCTTCCGACCCAAACTATCATGTAATTCTATTCTGTCCTCAATTCTTTTGTGACCTGGCATCCCAGCTAGCAAGGTTAAATTGGCTCTAGGCTTTCTTCCTTTATCAGAGAAGGGGGCTGTATGGGATGCCTAAGGGGATGGGAGAGGAGAAGGAACCAACAGTTGTATTAAAGCTGTTTCTTGGCCATCTGTTGGGCCACTTCCACTGTAGCCTTAAAGTTAAGGGGTCCCTAAACTCTGTCTTAGTGCAGCATTCCGATCTTTGTAACTGTTCAGCCTGCAGTGGGAAAGAGAAAGCTACAAAAGCTGGGAGATTATGTTAGCAAACAGAGAGCAAAACTCTTGCCCTATTTCTTATGCACCTTCAGTAAGCATTCAGTAATACCCATAGTTCTAAAAAAAAATAAAATTGACCAGATGAGATTAAATTACTTGCATAAGATGCCATGTACAGGCTGCTACCTGGACAGGAAATACAGCTAGTTCTAAGCACCACTGAATTTGCTGGTTTGTATGGTTTGGTTTTTTTATTTTTCTCTTCTACTATAGGTGATATTTGCAAAGCCCCATGGCTTACCCCAGCAGCACTTCTCTGGGTGGCGAGCCGGCAATGAAGGAACCAAAGGCATGGTGGCTTCTCTGCACCAAGAGTGGTTGGTTCCTCGTCATTGTCATCACTGAGGGTCCTGAGAGGAACTAGGCTGGAAGCAAGCTACTCGGCTGGACAAGTGCTTGCCCTGTCCCAATACAGCAGTTACATGTTCCTCAGCAAACTGTTGAGCCATAGTATCCTTGTCTTGTCCAAGGTCACACACATCTATAGATCTGCACTTGTTTTGAAGGGATTGGTGGTAGGTGTGGACCTAAGTGATGTTAGGTGTAGCAACTCCAGACAAAATAATGCATTTAAGAGGCTTCTAAACAGGAGCAATAATGTTGGGTAGTACTGAGTGGTGCTGAATGGCTAATGAAAAAAGGCCTTTCGTTCAGTAGGCAGGACTAACTGTGCAATGCAAAAAAAAAATGCCTAGAACAAATGTCACTTGTGAGATGGAATAGCCCAGACAATGACAGGAATCCATGTGTAAAGATCAGGGGAATTGATGGATGTGCAGTGTAGGTAGCCAGATAGTAAATATGTAGCACAGTCTATCAGAACATGCACTGGATAAAAGGCAGGTGAGTAAATGCTAAAATCTAGCTGCTAAACAGTCCATGCGGTTGTCACTTAATCAAAACTTATCCATTTTATGCTATTTTGCTGTTTATCACAGCTGGGGTGAAAGTGACTGGAGGGACAGTACTGGTAGCAGGCTGTGGTGAGGCAAGAGCAGCCGAGGGGCCTGAAAGGTAAACTTTTGAAGGAAAGGCTCAATTACAGTTATCTGTTCTAAGTTCCTCTTCATGTGGCCTGAGAAGATCCTGCTTGCCCCCTTAGCCTTGTGTGGCGTTGAGAAGGCAGTGCCAGGAGATAAGTGCCCCTGTTCATGTGCATGTGCGAATGCTGATTTTGGGATGGAATAGAGCTCTCCCAAGAGGGAACAGCTTCAAAGGATAATTTAGGCTTTGTGTCCTCCTTCCATCAATTATCTTAACTTCATCTTCCACCCAACTCTGATACGGGAGCTGTAGTTTTCTGTACTGAAAGAAATGGTAACTCTTACTTTGATTATTCTACTTGGGTACTGCCATCAGTGCAGTACATGCAGGTGCCAGTTTTTTTTCAGTCAGAAAATTGAATTCAGAGGTTGATACTGATGCAGTTGAACACATACAGATTTCAGTACAAAATACAGGACTCTTAGAGTTCTAGTTAATTGCTTTTGATGAATTGAAATAAATTCATTTTCTCTTATTAAAAGCCCAGAGAAGAAACTGAAATGCAACTCTGTATGCATGATTCTTTTTTTTTAAATGAAGGCTAAGAAAATCCCAATTGATACATATAAAACATAGCTTTTTAATTTATTGCTCAAGCATATGCAAAAAAGGCATTAATTTTCAGTAATACAAAATTCTTGATATGTAGTGCCTGGAGCTATGGTTTTGAAACTAAATTGCATGTATTTACTAAGCCATATAGCTTTGCTACGTGGAAAATGGAAGTGCATTTCAAATGTGTGCAGGGATTGCTATTACTAAAACCAGTTGTAATTTGTAAGTGAAGAAAAATAAAGCTTCAGATGGCAGATGAAGAGACACCTTTATTGACTCTGTATGCTTGACTGCATGAGGCGCGTTCCTGAAAATGGGAAGCAAGTGCCATATTTTAAGGAATTTCAGAAGTCAAGCATCAAGAGGTAATAGAGTTGACCTCTAATTTCAGAAATCACAGGCTAACATTTGAGAGCATTTCACTTCCAAACTTTATTTAAAGCTCTGCTTAGCAGTCAGTTTTATAACAGTAAGGATTTTGGGCTGGGAGACATCAGTTGTACTGTTTACCTGTCTGTCTTTCTAACAGCAGACTTCAATGGCCTCTAAGAATGAAATGCTGCTACATCAGACTAGGTACAGATGTGGTTGGACTGGCCTTCTGTGGTTGCTTTCATAGATAGGGTTGTGCATCTGTTGTTGTTTTTTTAACCTGAACAAAGTGCAATGTAGTTGGTCACTTATGTTTTTCACAAACTTTTTTCATTTTTAAAGGTTTACTGTCTCCTTGTTGAAATGTTTTAACTGGCATTTTTCTATCAGCCTCTTCCTACAGTATCCATTAACCATCGCTGCAGTATGTTATGTAAAGGTTGTGTCTTGGAATCCTCCATGGGTAGTTCTCAGCGTGGGTGCTGCTCATCTTACAAAGGTGTTAAGTAAATACAGGTTTTGAATGTATATTTAGTGTACAATTGATTCCACCCAGTGCTTCCATCACGTAAAAGTAAAGATTCAATATGAACACAGTGTTGCTTTTTGCAAAATGATAGAACTTTTCTTTCAGTGCAGATTTGTAAATTCTTAGAAAAGTGAAAGTTAAAAAATATCAGTGTTTTCCTATTAGAGGTGAAGCTTCAGCATAGGTAAGATGAAAACTATGACTTGCTTACTGCTTGCTACCTGCTCTTAACTTGACCATATTCTTGTATGTCTGTCACTTTTGGTATGAATAGAAGTTTTGCAAGTGTGGTAACTGCCACCAATAAGACACATGAGCACAATTAAACATCACTTTCCATGTTCAGAGTGATTACTAGCATAACAAACTGCTTGCCATCCTTAAAAAAACAAAATGGAAGGGGAAATTTAAATGTATTTTCTCTGAAGCAATTTTCTTTAGGTTACTCATAAATATCCATACCTGCTTTCTGAATATAGATTTTGAGCTTCATTAATACATAATACATAAACTTGTACAAGTGCAAAACATTCTTTTACCAGCTGGACTGTAAAAGTGAAAGGTTTTAAGAAGATGCTCAGTAACACACAGTGGATGAATAAGGCCTCTATTTACAGGAAGTGCAACATAGATATAAAGCAAATGTGGGACAAGATTTCTAGGTATGTGTTTTATCTTTATTAAACTGAACTGGTATGCCTGGGAAAATAAATAAGGTTCTGGGCAGCCAAACTGTTTTTGTGGTCTGAAATGGAAATAACAGATTTCAAAGTTAAATACAACTTGACAGCAATTACAGTTTGGCTAATATCTAGTTAGGATATTTAGGTATTTTTCTGCAAAGTCTAAAATCCTAGGTTAGCCTTACGTTATTCAGCAACTCATACACTTTAAGTCATGAATAAATGCCACACATAGTACTTAGGTTTGGGGTGTTTTTTTTGTGTTCTTGTGGGTTTTTTATTAAGTGCAATTATGTTGTACAGTTATCTGGACTATTATGTATTGTTAGCAATCTGCTCTCATGCCTGTTAGTGTTTAAAAGCTAGAATGCTGTTTGTAAGTCTGCTTGTATTTCTTTCATGTTTGGAGGAAAGGAGGGGGGGTGTGTGTTGCTTCCACAATACGAGGTGATTATTGGCAAAGCCGAGAAATTCTTTCTACTGAATTAACTCCTTTGTCCAATGGTACACTTATTATACAGGGAGGCTATTTGGACAATTCAAATGAAGTTGAAATAGCCCTATTACTTCAGCACTGCAAATAGGAAAAGGGAAAGTAGCAGGACAGAAGGCACAATTTTCGTGCTA